>SNQJ01S0015809.1:32903-44248 GCA_010110895.2 Picea sitchensis
ATATCTCCCGGGGACAACTTCTATTCTACCCCTTCGGGTAATATCTAACTATAAGAGTAAGGTCGGGATGATACCAACCATACCTGTTACATATGATGATTTCTCATTATAATCTGGAATGGAAAAAAGAAATGAATTTCCCTCTCTTCTAACACTCAAATACCAAATTGAAAAAGTTTGAAAAGATCGATCAATTTATGGTCAAATCCTTTCCATAGTGCATTTGATCAGAATTTAAAATTGGGGATCGGATGATATAGTCTATTCAATCTGTTGGGAGATTGTAAGATCACAACCATGACTATTGATTTCCAATCGATTGTGCTTGTATTAATTGTTATTTCATTTTTACTAGTGATTGGTGTACCTGTTGCCCTTGCCTCTCCCGATGGTTGGTCAAGTAGAAAAAATGTTGTATTTTCGGGTGTTTCATTATGGATCAGATCAACCCTTTTTTGTAGGTATCCTTAATTCTTTCATATCTCAGATGTTCTAGATGTTTTAGGTCCCCCCCCCCTCCTGGAGGGATTTATAGCTCTTTTGAAGGGCCTTTTCCATCAGGTCCAAGGAGAAGGGGTTTTTCGTAATTGAAAAAAGAATTGGACCATTAAGAAATGGTATCTACTTGCGAATGGGATTGAACATATATGTATTTTCCATATTATGTTCAAATTATATATATATTCATAACGAATAAAATGCAGGTATGGTTGAATGGTAAAATTTCTCTTTGCCAAGGAGAAGATGCGGGTTCAATCCCCGCTACCCACCATTTTCAAATGGAATATGAAAATGAATAGTTCATGTATTGATCGTATATTTTCTTTTCCTCACTTTTCATTCTATTATAAAATTAGAATGAAGAGAGTAATCCTTTCTAGACCAAAATACTTCTTATCTTCTGGTCTAGCGGAGACAGGATTTGAACCCGTGACCTCAAGGTTATGAGCCTTGCGAGCTACCAAACTACTCTAATCTACACCATTGATTGATATCATAAACAAAATGGGTACACCAAACAATCATGGGATATATTATCCCTATCCCTAATAGGGATAGGGGTACTTTTCCATTATCACAATAAACTTCAATAACTTTTTTTTTCTTTTCCTACCAACTCGATTTTGTTATCCCGTGCAATAAACATGCATGGGCCATCTCATGGAGTATGTGTCTGGACAATCCAAAGTCTCGATAGTTCACTCTAGGTCTTCCATTTGAAGAACAACATCGATGGATACGTGTAGGTGCACTATTACGTGGTGAAGATTGCAATTTTCTATGAATTTCCCATTTGTCATCCAGTGATGAAAATTTGATTTCTTCCTCCAAAGATTGATGAATAAAATGATATTTCCATTCTAGTGCTTGTCTCTTCTTATCTCTCTGAACGAGACTCTTTCTCTCCATAATAATTCAATCGATACTATTACCTACTAGGAATCAAAATAAAGATCAGATTTTAGATGGAGAAATATTACGTTGATTACTTTTTCTCTGTGGGGTATTGTCATTGATACAATAATATCCCATTCAGTTATGAAATTGATGAAGAAGAATTAACCAAATTTACTTGATGTAGAGGCAATTAAAAAAGTTGCATAAGTGAATATATAACCTACGGAAAAGGGAGCTAATCCAAATAATCGTGCTTGAACAATGGAAAAAGCTACTAACATGTCTCTCCATCGAACTAAATTAGCCAAAGGTGTGCACTCATGGGACCATGTGATAGTTTCAATCAGTTCCTTCCAATGTCCACGCCAGGAAATTGGGAACATAAATCCAATAGCCCAAACAAGATGCCCGAATAAGAACATCCACTCCCAAACAAATAAATTGTTCATACCAAAAGGATTGTATCCATTAAAAAGTTGTGAAGAATTTAACCATAGATAATCTCTTAACCATCCCATTAAATAAGTGGAAGAATCATTAAATTGTGCTACATTACCCTGCCATAATGTTATATGCTTCCAATGCCAATAGAAAATAACCCATCCAATAGTATTCAACATCCAGAAAACTGCTAAATAAAAAGCATCCTAGGTCGAGATATCACAAGTACCACCACATCCTGGGCCATCGCAAGGAAAACTATAACCAAAATATTTCTTATCTAGCATTAACTTCAAACCACGTGCATCCAAAGCACCTTTAACTAGGATCAATGTAGTTGTATGCAAACCTAGAGCAATAGCATGATGAACGAAAAAGTCTCCAGGATCGATTGTTAAGAACAATGAATTATTATTATCATTAATAGAATTTGTCAAACTAGGTAACCATATGCTCTTACCTGCATCGAATGTTGGACCACTTGTTGAAGATAGGAGTACATAGAAACCATATAAGGTATTACCATGAGCATATTGTATCTACTAAGCAAATATGGGCTCGATCAATTGTTTTTTTTTCGGAGTATCGAAAGCAAGAATAACATCATTATGAACATAAAGTCCCAAGGTATGGAAACCTAGTAATAAACTAACCCAACTAAGATGAGATATTATTGCTTCCTTCTGTTCCAACATTCTCGCCAATACATTATCCTTATTTTTCTCTGGATTATAATCCCTAATGAGGAATATAGCTCCATGAGCAAAGTCCCTTGTCATAATGAACCCGACAATGTATTGATGATGAGTATATAATGCAACTTGGTTGGTGAAGTCTTGTGCTATGAATGCATAAGAGGGTAAAGAATACATGTGTTGATCTACAAAGGAAGTTATAACCCCTAAAGAAGCTAAAGAAAGACCCAATTGAAAATGAAGAGAGTTATTGATTGTGTTATAAAGACCCTTATGTCCATGTCCTAATAGGCCTCCTGGAGGAACATGTGCCTCCAAAATATCTTCCATACTATGACCAATACCAAATTTGGTTCTATACATATGACCAACAGTTGAAAAAACAAATGCAATAGCTAAATGATGATGAGCCATATCATTCAACCATAAACTTTGAGTTTGTGGTTGGAATCCTCTTAGAAGAGTTAGAATAGAAGTTCCCTCCCCTTGGGAGGTACCGAATAAGTGACTACTAGAATCAGGATTTTAAGAATAAATATTCCACTGACCTGTGAAAAGTGGTCCTAAACCTTGGGGATGCGGTAATACATTCAAAAAATTATCCCATCTGACATGCTCTCCCCTTGATTCAGGAATAGCGACATGAACTAAATGCCCTGTCCAAGCTAGAGAACTGAGTCCAAAGAGTCCTGACAAATGATTATTAAGACGAGATTCGAAATTTTTGAACCATGAAACATTGGGTCTCCATTTAGGTTGTAGATGTAATATACCCGCTATTAAAAACATGGCAGAAACAAATAGAAAGAAAAGATCTACATCATAAAGATCTTCGTTAGTGCGTAAGCTAATTGTATACCACCACTGATAAACACTGGAATAAGCAATATTGACTGGACCGGGAGCACCTCCTTGGGTAAAGGCTTCTATAGTTGGTTGACCAAAATGAGGATCCCAAATTGCATGAGCAATGGATCTTACATGTAATGGATCGCATACCCATGCTTAAAAATTGCCTTGCCAAGCCACATGGAACAAATTACCAAGGGTCCACAGAAATATTATAGCCAACTGACAAAAGTGGGAAGAAATTTGTTTATGATAAAGGAATTGTTCGGTAATATCATCATGACTCTCGAATTCATGTGCGGTCGCAATACCAAACCAAATACGATGAGCAGTTGGGTCCTGGGCCAAACCTTGGCTGGAATTCAGAAATCTTCATGCCATAATGATTTTCAAATCCTCCTAGCCATTATCCTACTGNAATTCTTGCCAGGACTAACGCCCATGTTGTGATGATTCCACCCAGAAGGTAATGAGCTACTCCTACAGCACGTCCCTGTACAATGCTCAAGGCTCTGGGTTGGATAGCAGGAGCAAACTTCAATTTGTTATGGGACCAAATGATATATTCAATGAGTTCTTTCTAGTACCCTTAGTCGCTGAATAAGAACATTAAACTAAAGGCCCAAATAAAATGAGCACCTAAAAATAAAATACCATATGCAGATAATGAAGAACCATAAGATTGGATCACTTGAGAGGCTTGCACCCATAGAAAGTCATGGAGCCACCTGTTAATCGTAAAGAAACTCTGTGCAAATTTTCCTCCCATAATATGAGTTACCACTCCTTGATCACTTATACTACCCCAAACATTGTATCGCATTTTCCAGCTGAAATGGAATATTAATACCAAAATTGCATTGTACATCCAGAATAAACCAAGGAAAACATGATCCCAGGAAGATACTTGACATGTTCCTCCTCTCCCAGGTCCATCACAAGGAAAGAGAAAACCAAGATTCTCTTTATCGGGTATTAAATGGGAGCTATGTGCAAATAGAACACCTTTAAGTAGGATTTAAACAGTCACTTGGATATTAAATGCATAAATGTGATGTACCAAAAAATCTGTGGTTCCTAATGGAATTGGTAACAAGGTAACTTTGGAACCTACTGTCACCAAATCACCACCTCCCCAGGTTAAACTGGTATTCATTGTTGCACCGGGAGCTGTTGAACCAGGTGTTGAAGCATGCGTGTTTTTTATCCATCAAGAAAATATAGGTTGTAATTGTATAGTAGTATCTGAGAACATATCTTGAGGACGTCCTGGACCACTCATGGTATCATTATGAATATACAGACCAAAAATATGGAAGCCTAAGAATATACATACCCAGTTGAGGTGTGATACAATTGCATCACAATGTCTAAGTACGCGATCTAATAAATTGTTGTATTGAGTAGTTGGATCATAGTCTCTTACCATAAAAATTGCTATGGTTAAGCCAGACACTAAATTTCCTTTAAACTAACAAATGTAATTGCAGACATTAAAAATTTATGTGTAAATATTAAAAAAAAAACGGATTTCAAAATTTCTCAATCTTTAATACTTTGAAAAGAAGTCCTAGTAAAGTTTTCATAACTTCGATCGATCAACTTAGTTATTGAAATGCCCCTTATCGTGCTTGCTATGAAACATTTTCTCAAAGGAAAATTTCCTTAACAATGGGAATCACTTGATCTAATAAATGCTCATTTGGTATCGAACCCCACCTATAGCTCAAATGCCAAGAAGTTTCTTATATTTAGAATCCAAACATATGACTTTGGATTTATTCAACTTGTAGCATCAAAGCTCTCTTAGGAAAATTTGTCGTTCAAATGTTTGATTGATAATTATACCAAAGCCTTTTCAATGTTAACTTCATGTCATCATTAAAAACTATATAATGTTTCTTTGAAATTTAGAAAAAAAAAATATGAAATGGAATAGTGAACCATTGGTTAAAAAAACAATGGCATGGGACATGGAATATTTTTCGAGGAAAGTACTGATAGGGAATGAGTTAATAATGTTTCTTTGAAATTTAGAAAAAAAAAATATGAAATGGAATAGTGGACCATTGGTTAAAAAAACAATGGCATGGGACATGGAATATTTTTCGAGGAAAGTACTGATAGGGAATGAGTTAATGAACGTTTCTCCTTGTTACACAAACAACTTTGGTATTGTTTTTTTTTCTTTAGAGTTACCCATCCACCTATCTAATAGATATTACAACAAAATGAGAGAGATTATCGATTGAAATCAATGTATATAAGAACCCAATATTTAGCATAATACACTCTACACTACAATCTTAAAGACATGAAGTAAGTGATTGAAACGGGTATATATAAGAACACTATATTGAGCACAACACACTCTACATAGCAATATCGAAGTCATGAAGTAAGTGTGGTTTAGCATCACCATAGAAAAACCATACAACATTCATACCTGCAAACCGCATGATATGTGGAAAAAATACAACTCCATTTGGACAAAAGCTAATCAATACATTCACACTTTCCACCTACATGACATGTGGCAAAGGAAAATGATCCATTCACACTTTCCAATTGCACAATATATGACGTATACATAAACATAATTCAACTAACATCAAATGATATAGTAATATATACAAGGTAAAGACGTATGCATCTATTCACCCTTTCCAACTATATCATGCATAGAAAAGGCATAAATTTAATTGAAAAAACATTAAATATTACATTGATATTTATGAATCAAAATAACATTAATATTAATAACAAAATCACGTCTCACAAAGCAAGGTGATGAGAAAATACATGTTCTCACGCGACTTCCATGAGATCCCTCTAACAACACCTAGGGTTTTTCACACTGGCTGCCATGGCCTCTAACTCAGGGGATAGTGACCCCCCTCATCCCCCTCTGCATCTTGATCTTGGAGTGTTCCAAGCCCTGCTCTCCTCTTACACGAAATTCTCCAAGGGAACTCCTCAGTCCCATTTTGTAAAAAATCTAGGCAAGATTCCAAAATTCCCTGTTCACTCCCCTTCCTTGAGACCTTTCGCCCTTAGATTAGCTAAAAATGGCCCGATTGGGAAGTTTATGATACTCTGTCCATCCACAAAAGAAATGGCACAATGGATGGAGAAGAACTGGAAGAAAACAATAAAAGGGAAGCTCTCAACAACTCTTTGTGGTAAGGGTTTCTACATTTTCCTCTTTGAAAATAAAGAAAACATAGATTTGATCTTTAGAAACGACCCATACTTCATGGGCACTCGAGGTATGTAATTGAATAAATGGACTCCATACTTTAGTCCTGAGAATGATATTCCTTCAGCGGTTCTAGTTTGGTTCAATATTCCATTCTTACCCCTTCACTACTAGAATGATGAAACAATAAAAAATATAGGCAACACACTGGGAATGTTCATCAATCGGGCCAAACCATGAGATGGTATGCAATCATGTGCATGTCTTTCTGTAGAAGTAGACCTGGAGAAATGTCTTCCAAAAGAAATCCAACGAATTTTAGATGGGTGGTCATACATCCAAACAATGGACTATGAACAACTCCCTTTTAAGTGCAAATCCTACCATGAGTATGGGCATTTTGCCAAAAAATGTCCCAAGGCTATCCAGGAGAATCCTGAAAACAAAGTACTAGATCAATGGTATCCATCAAAAATAAAGAAAGTGATGGACAAGGCAGGAACCCAACAATAAGAAAGGAAAAACAACTCCAGTCCCCCCTCGATAAGTAAAGGGAAATCCCCAATACAAATTGATGATGAAGCATATAGTAGCAAAAACAAATATGATCCCCTAGGAAACTTAGAGGCAGAATTGATCAAATCAAAAGAAAATATAGAAGATAGCCATCCAGTTCAGGATATTGATCTCGTGTCGCCCCCAATGGACCTCGATCCCTAGGCCTAGTAACCTATTCAAGCGTAGGAGGATGATAACTAGGAAGACTCGACAAAAGAGATGGATATGGAACTCCTAAATAATGTTAGAAATACTAAATAAGGAAGGAGAACCAATAAAAATAGAAGGGAAAAAGTGACCAACCATGACAAGGAGCTAGAAACCCAACCAACACTAGAGGAACTTCTTAAAAAAGAAGGAAAAAGTGGGAAATCTACAACAATAAAGGGACAATCTCAGCCCACGAAAGGGGGGGGCAACAAAACACACTAGTAAATAATGAAGGTAGTCTCCTGGAATTGTAGAGGATTGGGATAGAGGGAAAAAAAACAAGCCATGGGAAAACTAATCAGAATAGAAAAGACCCATATCCTCCTAATCCAGGAGAGAAAATTGCAGGGAGCTGAGGCACTGGGAGAAATGAACCAAATTTGGAAAACAAGCAGTGGAACAATGTTGAATGCTAGAGGCGCATCGGGAGGGATCTGCACGATGTGGAACACCCAAATCTATAGAGAAGAACAAATAGTTGAATCTACACACTGGACGTTGGTCAAACTAAAGCATCTTCAATCAGGTATCACCTACCCTATTTGTAATGTTTATATGCCTAATAATTATTGGGAAAAAAAAGAGTGTTGGGATTCTTTATTGAAAATTAAAGAGATAGGAGCCCAAAACAATTGCATTATAGAAGGGGATTTTAACACAACCCTACATCAAGGGGGGGGAAAGGAGGAACCATTATAAGGGACCAGTTTAGGGAACAAATGAAGGATATAATATCGGAACTAGATTTGTTCGATTTTCAACCCTCTAAAGGGAAATTCACTTGGAGCAATGAAAGGCTAGGGGTGGGTCACATAGCTACCAAACTTGATTGATTTCTCATCCATATCTATTTATTTCTCCGTCCGCTTAACATTTCCTCCAAAATTGTGCCTTGCGGTATTTTAGACCATCATCCTATAACCCTCTGCATTGACAAAGAAGTAAATCTAGGACCCATTCCCTTCAAATTCAACCCAATTTGGTTGGAGTCCCCGCATTTCCTCCCCCTAATTTCCTCGATCTGGTCAACCTGGGTGGATGGAACCCCTGTCTACATCTGGGAGAAAAGGATAAAAAAGTAAAAACAAGCAATAAAGGACTGGGTTAAAGTCTCCTTCCACAACACAAAAGGAGAAGTTGAAAGATATAAAAAGAAGCTAGAAGATCTACAGGAGGAAATGGACATTAGTGAAATTCAAACTAGACATTTAGTGCAGGAGAAAGAGAACTTTCAAAATTATTTAAGGGCACTTCAAAATGAAGAAAAGGAGTGGAGACTCAAATCTAGAGCTTTGTGGCTCAAAGCGGGGGACAAAAATACTTCCTTTTTCCATAAGCAACCCAAAGCAAGACAACACAAAAGAACAGTGGATGAAATAAAAAAAGCCATAGGAGTTGTAGTCAATTCCTTCGAGGAGATAAAAAGGAATCCTCCTCTCACTTCAAAAATATCTACACCCAAGATGGAGTAGATAATAGAGAGCAGAGTCTACAGTTCATGGACCAAATACCACAGCTGATAAAGGAAGATGATAACCAAGAATTAAATAAGGTGGTCACATAAGTGAAAGTTAAAGAAGTTGTCTACCAATTTGATCCCGACAAATCCCCCGGGACGAACGACTTCACTCTCCATTTCTATCGAAACTGTTGGGTTATAATTAAAAAGGATTTACTCTGTATGATCAAATATGTCCAAATTACTTGCAAGTTAGGAGGAGCCACCAATACCTATTTTATTTCCCTCATTCCTAAAGTAAAAAATGCTAACTCCTTTGATCGGTTTCGTCCCATCTCTCTTTTTAATTTCTCCTACAAAATCCTAACAAAAATTATAGTGAACAAAATAAAGCAACTGCTCCCACAGATCATTCTTCCAAATCAAGGGGGCTTTGTGGCTAATAGGAAAATTTGGGACAACATCATTCTTGTGCAGGAGGATATTCACACCACTGTTACGAACAAAGAAAAAGGAATGATAATTAAAATTGATATGGCAAATGCCTATGATCGAGTGAAACACGAGTTCCTTTTTGATGTACTAAACAAATTTGGTTTCCATAACTCCTTTGTCTCTTGGATCAGGGCTTGCATTTCACCCCCCTGGATAGAACCCCTAGTAAATGGGCTCCCAACTCCATTCTTTCAAGCCACAAGAGAACCTCGGCAAGGCTTCCCACTCTCTCCAATGTTGTATATCATCATGGCAGAAACTCTAAATAGAAGACTGAAATACGAAAGAGTCAATGGAAATATCCCAGGGTTGAAAATAGTTAGGGGTGTCGGAAGGATAAATAACTCACAGTTTGTTGACGACATTCTTCTTCTTGGAGGAGATTCAAAAACTATGGCTAGCAGATTCAATCTTGTACTGGACCAATATGAAATAGCCTTTGGGGGTCTTATCAATAAGCACAAAAGCCAAATTTATTCTTGGAAATAAAATCTTGTACAGTGGTCAGAATCACCAACATCCTACAATTCACCTTCTTAATAGACTGGAAGTACTTAAAGTATCTTGGAACTCCCATCAATATCAAATCCCTCCTCGGGGAGGCATGGCATGTGATCCTCCAAAACCTCAAGGACCAATTCAAAATTTTGGGAGCTACTTGGTTGAACCTAGTTGGTAGGCTAGTCTTAATAAAGTCAGTCCTATCCTCCTTTCCAATCTTCTAGTTTTCCTCCCTCTATGCTCAGATGGGAATAAAAAAAAAATGGAAAAAATTATCAGGAAATGTTTTTGGCAAGGGGGAAAAGACAACGGTAAAAAATTCCACATGGTAAACTGGTCTATTGTTTGCTCCCCTAAACAAAATGGGGGACTGGGTATTTGAGACCCGGAAAAGATAAACTTATCCATAGGGGAAAATATAATCTGGCGATTAATCACTGGAGGAAACAGATGGTGGAAAAAAGAAATCTGCAATAAGTACCTCTCAAAAGTCAGAAAAAGGTGTCTAGATGTTGTAAACCTTAATCAATCAGGTTCCTCCATCTGGAAGCTAATTTGGGCATCAATGTTGCTCATTCAAAACCACCTTAACTGGACCCTAGGAAATGGTAAAGAAATTAATATTTGGGAGGATCACTTCTTAGACAGGGGAATACTCTCTTGTATTCCTTCTCTAGACCACTTCAGACATTGGCTAACCTCAGAAGGAAAAATCACTCTCTTTGATATTTCTAATTGGAATAGTAATGGTGCTTGGGAAAACTAGAACTTGGGAGAGGTCCCCCCCTCTTGCGAAATGAGGCCCATCGGTTCCTCCTGATGGTCTCGGGGTCTGCCCCAGTTCGCCTTAGTCAAAGGGACAACAAAATTTGGGGAGAAGAAGCATACACAGTGAGGTTGGGATACAAAAATCTTCTCCAAGAAAGAAATTTTCCAAACAAATCTTCCATCTGGAAAGAAATTTGGAACCCAAATATCCTACCAAAGATAAATATATTTGGTTGGCAGTTGGCATACAACAAGCTTTTAACAAGTGAAAACTTGAACAAAAGAGGTTATATGGGGCCTTTCAGATGTGTTCTCTGCAACCAAAATATTGAAAGCACTAACCACCTTTTCCTAAATTACAATTGCAGCACTGCACCCTAATAAACCAACTACAAGAGGAGGTCGACTATCTCAAACGTCAAGGGGAACGAATGGAACCAATGCATGAAGCCAGAACACACAATTCTACATAACAAAGCCAGAATGAGGAGACTGAGAGCAAGGAAAACCCAATTATGCCTGACTTGAATGTAGCACTGGAACCACCGCCAGAAGAAGAATGAGGTCTAGAAGAAGATTGTCTATAAGCAGAGTAGTAAGGCTTTCCCAGTTTTGTAAAAATGGCGTAAATTAATATTTTCGAGAGATAATTTTGTTACAGCAGTAGAATCTGTAGAAAAATATTTGTAGTTAGATTTTAATGAAATTGTGTAGTTGGTCTCATATACCAACACCCTCTTTTATACTTTGCAACCTTGGTGGCGCCCTTTAT
>SNQJ01S0015809.1:54159-76246 GCA_010110895.2 Picea sitchensis
TTTAACTTGTTCTTATACATTAGGTATCTAGTCATAGCCATGCTCTCAATAGGGGAGAGGCTAGTTTCTACGAGGAGGATGGGATAGGGCATATTTCCTTTAATTTTGATATTATAGGTTATAAAATTCTTTTGTATTTTCTCTATCTTTCTCCAGAATTCACGAGAGATACTACAACGCCAGACTTCACATCCATAAAGAATAACAGGTGTAACAAGAGTCTCAAAGAGGAGTTTATTCTTATCCCAACTCCAAAGTTCAGTTGATTTAAAATTGTTTTCAAGCCCATAATAAGCTTTCCATCCCCCAATAATCCTTTTCTCAATGCTATAATTCCAATTAAGCTTGTGGTGAATATTAATTCCAAGATATTTGTATGAATTCACTTCCTCCAAGTTGTTGTTGTCATATACAAAGGTATCAAAAGGGGTCTTATTGGATTTAATAATCATAACCTTAGTCTTATCAGTATTAACAGTCATAACCATATGTATTAAAATACTTTATTAATGTATTTATCGAAGTATTTAATATATTATTAATATGTTAAATTAATATGTTACAATATACATTAATGCAAATCGACTGGTAAAGTTTACGAAGGTATACATACCCTACCCCCCTCTAGATTTGAACCTGCGACCTCTTAAGAGGATACACATGTTCTTAACCATTAGGCCCACTCAGGTTGTATTGCATTTATACATTATTATTTTAATTATATATTAAATTAATACAATAATTATGTAATGGTTGTCCTCAAGGCATGGTGGGCGCCAACTAGCAACAACTACTTTATAAAAGTGATTGATATGGATCGGGACCATTTTTCACTTTTCCAAATTAAAATAATGAATTAAAATGATGGTTGCTAATTTATTAACATATGCATTTCAAGGTTATTACAATAAATATTTTCTTTAAACAAACATTGCCGGTAACCAAATTCAATATGGTTTTTTGATGACGTGGTATGATGGTATATTATAATGTGTATTTCCTTATAGAAATGCATAAGAGGTTGGGTACCTAATCGGGGAATAAAGTAAATGGGTAAAACTCAATTTAAAATGGGTAAAACTGAATTAAATTTTTATGCATTGTTGATTTTCGTGTTAATTTTTTGACATATATTTAATTTAAGAAAATAATATATTTAACTTTTTTTTAATAGAAAATTTGTATAATTTTGTCAAATTTAAATTTTTTTAATATTGGTATGTTATTTTTTCTCTAAAATATAATGCATATGTTCATGCTAAGATGTTAATTTAATATCAAAATGATGAAATTTTTTGAAACAAATTTATGTAGTTGTAAATAACATTGGATTCTTGTATGTTACTATTTTTCATATTTTTTAATATTTTTTAAAATTATTAATGTCAATGAAGACCTAAAATAATAAGGTCCAAATTTAAGATGGTCTTAATATAATCGATCATTTTTTTAGTATGTAGTTATGTGTGCACTATACGATTTGTTTCCAGAGGGAAATAAAAATTTGTGTCAGGAATAAAAGACCTTAGTATTTTAGAAATTATATATATATATATATATATAAGCAATAATTTCTTATACAAATGTGTATAAATGTTTATAGTTTCATCAACAATGATTATATGGAACATATTTAAAAGTGTGGTTGAAAATAGAGATTAGAACAAGGACCTAGAAAAATGAATGTTTTTTTTCTTATGCACCCCAAACCACTAGGTTTTTCATTCCAAAGTTAAAACATTTAGCATACAAAGTATCCAAAACCTAGAGGAGAAGAGGCAGTTCCACCAATTGTTTTTGAATTTGCAAATATGCATATTCATTCTTCTTACTTATATTCATAAATTTACAAAATTCCAATCACCTTTAGCATTAGGGCCTACGTTTTATAAGGAAATCTTTAACAGTGGAACCTATTTTCCTTTCTTTAGAATAGTCCTATTAGGCCCATCTTATTTCTACAAAACCACTGAATAATTACTAGAATACCACCTGGAGGTCAAAGACTCCATAGACAGGGCATGTGTCACTATTGGAAGCCTTGTTCATAGTACTTAAGGCCTAGAAGGTTTGTTTTCCTACATAAGTTCTATGTTTTCTTTTTAACCATGGTCTAGGTCCCTAAATCCATCACTAATGCCTAAAAATAGTTAATGGTATGAGGACTCATTCAAGGCTCTCAAGGTTGAAAAGATTCAACAATATCCCAAGGAAGTTGTTTTCCTTCCTATACCATGTTCAAGATCCCGTGATCCATCCTCACAGAGGTTTCACCTTGTTGACCAATATATTATCACATCCATTCATAAAGGGGGGTTTAAAATTGTGAAAAATAAAGTCAATGTATTATAGGTATTGGGGAGAGGGGGGAGGGGAATGCAGGGTATCAAGATATTTATAGTTATTTGGGGGTATAAAAAATGTATCTAGTAAAAATGGTGTTTTATTTATTTATTGGAAATATGTATTGGGAAGGGGGGTTCAATAAAAGGATTTTGGAAGGTATTTATCGACATTTAGTAAAATTAGGGGTATTATTTAATATCATACAAATGCACATGATATGTCATAGCTTCACTAAGTGAATACCCAACACCTTTCTTCAGTTTGAAAAAACTCTTAATGGCATCCATATACAACCTTGATGCCAAATACTCCCTTTAGAGGGTTTTTGTTGTGGTTGTGGGTGTTATTCATGGTGATTGAGTTAGAAAAGTAGCATCTAGGGGTTAAGGAGAATGTGTTTTCCTCCCCTAAAAATAGTGCTAGATCTATATAACATGTTCATTTAGTGTGTAACCCCATTGTTCCCCACCCTGACCATGTTTAAACCTCGAAGACCATTACCAATGTACATAATCTACTCATGTCTTCTGCATTCCACTTGAATGCTAAATAAAAAAAAACATGGCCTAAAAAATGATTGATGGTGTGGGAATAAGATATATTCTTATTTAGGGAATTTGTTTTGGTTTAATCATGGCACTCATATCCCCATAGTATACTAGAGAAATGGTACAAGGGTTTCATGTGGTCATTCGAGGTTGCACTCAACACTACAGTTGTAGAAGCTTTGTCATTAATAGGAATTGTTCATGGAGATAGAGCTCAACAACCTTCATTTAGGGGACAAGTACCATTTATATTCTCTCGTGACCTTGGGTAGATCTCTAGACACAAACCTACTACACAACTAACCTATTAATGGTGCCCACAATACCCTTGGAGGTGATTGTTAACCAAGAGAGGTGATCAAATGTGGAGGTTCAAGGAATTGTCCATGGAAGTTTATCCTAATAAGAAATTTTTAGGGACAAAGGATCTTATTTACCTCCATTTATTATCATCATTGACCCAACACCCATCCACGATGCTCAATACCTGATATTAGTGCCCATGTTCAACTTAGATTTCAAGGATTCCCTAGAGAGGGATTGATGCAGGGATTTACAAGAGTCATAACTTTTAACTCAGTTATTTGTTTGGGATGAAATGTTACAAGGAGTTTCCTCTCAAAGAGTTCACTCATGTGTCAATATAATCCTTCATATCATACATCATTTCGACACTTTTTATGAGCCAAATTCCTTCATATAAGGCCTTAAATTGGGATTTTATTGTTTTTCCGTGAATTTTTAAATTAGTAATTATCAATTATATCTTAGTTTATGAATCTAATCAGAAAAGTGAGTTGAAAATAGTTTCTCTCTAGTTAGCTTTTAGTTATTGGTCATTTTTAGAGTCATGCGAGAATTTTCTAAAATTAGTTGTTTTATCTAAAATTAGTGGTTTTTGAAAATATCATATAGTAGTTATAAGGGGTTGAGCTTCCATTATAATAGTTACAATGGATAATGAATAAATAGAGTTATTTTCCATTAGAAAAATAACTAATTTCAGAAAATTCTAGCATGACCCTAAAAGTGACCAATAACTAAAAGCTAACTAAAGCAACATTATTTGTCAACTCGCTTTTCTGATTAGGTGCATAAACTAACAGATAATGGATAATTATTAATTTAAAATTCTCGAAAAAACACTAAAAGCCCAATTTGAGGCCTTATATGAAGGAATTTGGCCCCAGAAAAGTGTCGAAATGATGTGATCCGAAGGATTAGATCAACACGACAGTGAACTCTTTAAGACGGAACTCCCTATAAAATTTCAGCTCAAATGGATAGTTGAGTAAAAAGTTATGATCCTCGGAAATCCATGCATCGAGGCTCATGTTGTGGTTTCTAAGTGTTGTTCAAAGTTCTTGATCTTGAGAATTTTCAATAGGCGTGTCCCTCGTAACCCTATTTATGCCTTGACACTTGTTCAAGGCTCTTGATCTTGAGGAGATTTACTAAGATCCTAAAAAAAATAGTTTTTAGTTTTTTATGATGCTCAAGGCCCTACAAACTATCCATAATCTTGTGTGGTGGTTTGGGCAGATGCTCATTATGATTAATCTAGAGAATTTATCTTTATGTCTTTAGGACATTGTTTCCCTCCCCCAACCAATGAAAAATCCCTAGGGATATTTTTTCCCTAATGCATCTATGTTTAAGGCCTCAAGACCCATCCATGATGTGTGAAACATATTAATGGCACCTGTTTTCAGCTCGTATGAAAAAGAACCCCTAATGAGGTATCATGTCACTATGTCTAGGGTTTATTAATGGCACTTGAGCTTGAAAAGTTGTAATTAGGTTATAAGGAACTTGTTTATCCCCTTAACCATGTGGCATAGTCTATACCCATTTCTAATGCACAAAACCTACTCACGACACCCATATCACACTTGAAGGCCTATAAATAAACCCTATAAAGGACTCATGTTTTAGTACAAGGACTCATTCAAGGATATTGAAGAGGATTGAAAAATATCCTAAGGGACTTTTTTTTCTTCATCGATCATTTTCAAGGCTCCACAACCCATCCTCAATGTGTTAAATATCTTAATGGCATCCATATCCAACATTGATTCCAAACAACCCCTAGAGATGGTTTATGTTATGGTTTCACAAGTGTTGTTCATGGTGATTAAGCCTGAGAAGTGATGTCTGGGGCCTAAGGCCCAACTGTTTTCCTCCCCTAAACATAAAAATATAGCTCTATAATACCTTATTTTTTATATTAAGCCCCTCTTTTATTTTCATGACCATGTTTAGACCTCAAAGATCATTTACAATGCACAAATATTATTCATGGATTTTGTATCCCACTTTAATGCTAAAAAACATTAACCATCGCTCAAAGAATGAGTCATGGTGTGGGACTGAGAAAGGTTGTCCTTCAAGACTTGTATTGTGATTTAATCATGGATCCCATGTCCCTCTAGTAGGCCAGATATAATATACAAGGGTCTCGTGTGGTCATTGTTAAGAAATAGAACAATAATACAAGAACAACAATATGACAGAAAGGTATAACTGGCCAACTCATATAATATTCACATCAAAGTTACAAATATATAGTACAATGGGTGATCCCACCTCATAGAGAGATTTGGTCTATATCCTAACAACTTGCATTGTGACTAGGCTAAGAAATATTAACTAAATCATTGAGTCATCACTTGAGGATAAATCACTATTATCCTTAATGAATAATACTATTTAAGATGACAAGAAGACTTAGTGATTGGTAATTTAAGTCATAGGATAACATCCCCCCACCCTAAATCACAGTTATATATGTATGTATTAACTAAGTAATAATAACTAATGAAAAAGTCAATATACTGTATCTTTTAGAATCATTTGATCTGAGATTTAATGAAAAATATGCCTAAAAAACCATCAAAATTGAATGTTAGATGGTTCATCTAAAATGAACTAGAAAAGGGCCAAAATATGGAAGTGAACAACTACCAATGTCTCAACATTTCCTATTTACTTGAAATTATGATCTTTTTCCAAGTAATTTAGCTAGAATAAGTTGGTGTCTTCTACTAACTCGTGAACATGTAGTATCACCACTTTACAATTAGTGAATCACTGAAGTGCTCTCTGAATTTGGTGGTTTGGGATGACCACTAACCATTTTTTACACTTGTAGGTGTCAAACAACATCCCAATGTATCTCGAGAGGATAATAAAGAGCTAAATGAGAGGAACCCAAATTCCATGTTGTATATTCCCAAATGTTGATTTGATGATGATTCACGAAGTTTTAGATTCCATGCTGAAACTTTCCTTATTTGAATGTAGATTAATTGTTTGATTAAAGTGATGAAATATTTGCAATACTCTTGTTGCTATTGTTGTTTCCCATTTCTCATTTTCTAATTTTACCATATACAAACAGTTTTTAGTTTTTTGTTGTAGAAACATTAAGTCTAACAACCATCTTCAATATTTCTCCCTTTGTAAACTAAAAGGAGAAACATCATGGGTTATCTTGTGGGTTACCCTTAACCAATCCATCATTGTATTGGGCTTTTTTTTGGTGGAACACTAACGATATTCACTTGATCTGGTGGTTTCGGTTTACCAGTAATCATTTTTAATCGATTTGGGTACTCCCGCCCTTAAGGTGAAATATAGTTTCATCATTGTAATCCCTCCTTTGAGGTGAAAGAGAGTACCATTCTCATTTCACTATGGGTTGTAATATGCTTCTTTACTCGATATTGACTTATGTGGTAAGATTGATATACTTGCTTGGATATTGATGATTACTACCAAGGATTAATCCACCCATGGTGAATCTTTGATCTTGCAGGTTTATTTAGAATTGAACATATGTCTAAGGAATAGTTATCCTTGTCACAATGTTGGCAAGGATGGAGATCAAAACATTAATCATCCATATGACCAACACAGTTGCAATGTTGGCACTTGGCATTCTAATGTTGAACATGAAAAAGTGGAGTTGAAACTTCTTGAAGATATATTACACTATTGAAGTGGGTTAGTCTCTAATAATTTGGAATATGAAAAGTGACTTCCTTATCATATCCAAGTCCCATTCTTTTTTTGTTGTTTCTAATTACTTCCCAAGGTATGATAATGGGCTTGGAAAGAGTATGTTGAACCTATTCATCCTCATCTAAAATTGAAATTTTTTCATTGAGTTTCTCATGAGTGGATTGTTGATCTCAATCATCATCATCATAAAAAAAAGGAATGTTTTCAACAAGGAAAAGTTCAAAATTCTTCACTATCCCCTAATTTTTTATATCCATTAACTCGTCATTCATTTGTTGGCATTGAGTTTGAACAATTCTAACTTTAGTTTGTGTCATTTACAAAGAAGTTAGCACTGATTGCGAATATTTTTGTTGATTGAGACTGTGTTGTCTTCAACAAAGATTATTAGATTATTCAGTTACTCTAATAATTTGATACTTGACTCCATTTGAAAAACCTAAATGATGTCTCCTTCTGTAGGTAGGTCTAGATTACAATTGACTTGACAATAGATAGGGATTCTTGCAACTCTTCCCTATATACAATTCAAGCACTCAAAAAATTCAATGTAGACTCAGAATTACAATGACTAAATCAATTCTTGGGTGTAAGGTTCAAACTAGAATACACCCAATAGTTACAATTCCAACTTGATTTTCAAAATTCAAGTAAACTTACAAAAAAAACATTATTTGCAAGTAACAATTGATCTTCAAATTTGAATCCTTCACATAAAATTCTCACTTAATTTTTAGCTTGTTTTTTCCATTGTTTAATATGACTTGATTGCTTGAATATGATTCATAGCTACTTGACTGCATGTGTTTTGATTGTATGTGATCAATTAGCATTAATTTGTTCTTGAATTTCCTTAACTCGTTGTGTACTCCATGTGTGTATGGTTGAATGAGAGATTACAATTATGGTTTAAATGTCACAACTATATCATAAAGAAACTATATCATAAAGAAAGAAAATATTATCCATTCACGAGTACAATAATCTTTAAACCCTCTTATTCAAATTTCAAGAAGTTAAAAGAGAGATTACAGTGGTGGTTTAAATGTCACAACTATATCATAAAGAAACTATATGATAAAGAAAGTATTGTCACAACTATATCATAAATAAAATATTTTCCATCCACAAGTAAAATCATCCTTAAACCCTCTTATTCAAATTTCAAGATGCCCTCTTATTCAAATTTCAAGATGGGTCCAAGACAAGTCCACCATGAAGAAAACATTTAATATGACTTGATTGCTTGAATATGCTTTGTAGATACTTGATTGCATGTGTTTTGATTGTATGTGATCGATTAGCATTAATTAGTGCTTGACTTTGTGTACTCTATGTGTGTATGGTTGAATGAACGATTACAATTGTGGTTTAAATGTCACAACTATATCATAAAGAAAGAAAATATTCTCCATTCACGAATACAATAATCCTTAAACCCTTTTATTCAAATTTCAAGAAGTTAAAAGAGAGATTACAATTGTGGTTTAAATGTCACAACTATATCATAAAGAAACTATATGATAAAGAAAATTTTGTCACAACTATATCATAAAGAAAATATCTCCATCCACCAGTAAAATCATCCTTAAACCCTCTTATTCATCCACTAGTAAAATTATTTGTAAACCTTTTGATTCAAATTTCAAGATGCCCTCTTATTCAAATTTCAAGATGGGTCCAGTAGAATTATCCTTAAACCTTTTGATTCAAATTTCAAGATGCCCTCTTATTCAAATTTCAAGATGGGTCCAAGACAAGTCCACCATAAAAAAAAAAAAACAATTCAAATTTCAAGATGAGTCCGTAACAAATCCACAAGTCCACCATAAAAAAAAACATGGACAAGTCCAGCATAAAGAAAATAATTCAAATTTCAAGATGAGTACATGACAAGTCCACCATGAAAAAAACATGGACAAGTCCACCATGAAAAAAACATGGACAAGTCCCACCATGAAGAAAACATTATTTTTATGTTTGACACCAAAGAGTGTAGTAATTCTCTTATGCAATGAGAATTCAAAATACACTCATTTTTAGACATGACCATCATGAGTCACTTTCACCATAAATATGAGAAATGAAAAAATATTCAAATGATAGTGCCTAGCCATAAAAGTTCTACTTGATTTTTGAGTTTATTCATTGAACATTTTTAATAAAAAGAAAAACATTCTCATAGATAGATTGAATGTGGGATTAAACCGATACCTTGAATGCAGTTCTCATTGTAAAACGTGGGCTCCTCCACTTTTCTCTACGTGTGCATGGGAGTAGGGTGATGAGATATAGCAGATTGTTCATGAGTTTCACTTCACAGATCGTTGAAATGATTTATTTCAAATTATCATGGTCTCTTTCTTCGTGCGTTTCTCCAACGTGTGATTCGTTTACATTTGTGGGATTTACTCATGGGTACTGGCTCTCAACTTCTCAAAAAACTTGCTGTGTCAATTCTATGAGTTCATAGAATATGATAAATTTCTATCCACACTGAATCTAGTTTTGTTTAGGGAAGATATTTCAATGCTTCCTTTTACAACAGTCTCTATTGATAAAGTACATGTGGATGCTAGTTTTGAAGACAATCCTACCGAAACTTCCAGTGGACGTATTAAAAAACCGCGTCTTCGTTGCTTCCCTACTCTTCTATATTCCATTGTGTTGACATTTTGTCATCATTGAAAACCAGAAGAATCATTTTCAGACCGTCATTCAAAGATTAATTTGGCAATGACGTTGGGTGTTTCCATCATTATTGTTCCTGAAAGAAAAAAACCACAACCCATCACAACAATGGAACCATATTTTAGAAGAATGAGAGAGATCTCAAACCCACGATTGAAAGTCCTATGACCACAGCTGTCACTACATCGAATCGTTTCAAATGATAGCAGATTTTGGTCTCTAGTTGAATGGAGTTTTCCTAATCAGATAGAGGAAAACTGATTGAATTCTGCAACCACCCTTCTAGATCCGGGTGAGTTCTTCTTCATTCTCTTTAGAGAATTGGATACTTGTATTATCATCTGAGTTCCTATGGGATAGACAAGAGAATATGACTCTAATATTTCTTTAGAGTTTTGAGTTACTCATGGATCACTACCATGAGGAACCATTAGGGCCTTAAGACTGATACCATGTTAAGAAATAGAAAAATAAGATAGGAACAGCAATATGAAGGAAAACTATAATTATCCAACTCATATAATATTCACATCAAAGTTACAAATACATAGTACAATGGGTGATACCATCTCATAGAGAGATTTGCTCTAGATCTTAACAACTTGAATGGTGACTACGATAGGAAATATTAACTAAATCATTGATTAATCACTTGAGGATAATTCACTATTATTCCAAATGAATAGTACAATTTAAGGTGGCAAGGAGACTTAGTGTTAAGTAAGGTAAGCTATAGGATAACATTTGTTTAAGGATGCACTCATCACTATAGCAATAGAATATTTTTGTTTTGGTTAGTAGGTAGTGATCATAGAGATTGATTATGACAAAAATCATTTATGGAACAAGGCCAATTATTCTCCTCATATGACCTTGGACAGTCCTCTAGACACTTTCTTGGTTCACAACTAACCTAGTGATGGCACCCTTAGACACACTTATTAACCAAGATATGTCATATGTGGAGGTTAGAATACTTGTCTAGGGTGCTTGAGCATGAGAAGCAAGGTTTAGGTCCAACGACTCTTCTTTCCCCACCTTTACTATGGTCACTGACCCAACACCCATCCATGACACCCAAGAGGTGACAACAACACCCATCTTCAACTTGTATTTCAAAGACTCCATAGAGAGGGCTTGTGTCATGGTTTCTAGGATTTGTTCATGGTTCTCAATCTTGAGAATTTTCAATATGTATTAAGGCCTTAGGCCATTATGTCCCCCCTAACCCTATTTATTCCTCAAAACATTTTCAAGTCTCTTAATCTCGAGAAGGTTCAATAAGATCCCAAGACACCAGGTTTCAGTATGTAATTGTGGTTAATGCCCCACATACCATAAATTTTGATGTGTGGTGATTTGAGGACATGTTCAATTCATTTGAACCATAGAAGCTACATTTAGGGATTGGATACGTTGTTTCCCTCCCCAAACCAATGATAAGGACTTGAGGATGTTCTTCCCTACCTTGACTATTGTAAAGGCCTCAACACCCAACCATAGTGTGTGAAACATGTTAGTGGCACTTATATTCAACTCCTAGGGAAAATACCACTAGTGAGGGTTCACATCACTATGTCTAAGGTATGTTCATAACACTTAAACTAGAGAAGGTTCAATTAGAGATTAAAGCCCATTTTATCCTCTTAACCATTTGTCATGGTCCAGACCCATTTCTAGTGCACAAAACCTACCCACCATACTTGTAACCCACTCAAAGGCATTTAAAGAACCCCTATAAAGGACTCATGTGTTTTATGAGAACTTGTTCAAGGCGCTTAAGGATCAGAATATTCAGCAATATCCTGAGGTGCCTATTTTCCATTGTCTATCATGTTTAATTCCTTGTGACCTATTGTTGATGTGAAAAAACTCCTAATTGCATCCATATCCAACCTTTATGAAAAACACCCATAGAGAGGGTTTGTTTTGTGGTTTTGCAGGTGGTGTTCATGGAAATTGAGCCCATGTTGTGTTTCTATGGATTAAGGCCCAAATGTTGAGGATGTTGCTACCCTTCAACAACCAATGAAAATGGCCGAAGGATGTTATTTACCTAACACAACTACAAACAATATCTTGAGAACCATCAATGATGCATTAAACGTCCTAATGGAACTTGTATTCAACTCCTAAGGAAAATACCCACTAGTGAGGGCTTGTGTTGTTGAATCTAGGGTTTTTTCATGGTGTTTGAGCTTGAGCGAGTTCAATTATTACCTAAGGCCATTGTTTACCCACATTGACTATTGTTAGGAATCCAAACCCATTTCCATTCCAAGCCATTGTTTACCCCCCTGACCACATTTAGTTATTTAGGCCCTTCTTTATCCCCTTGACCATATTTAGCTTTGATTTTGAACCATCCCTATTGGAACCCATAGATAACTATTGTTATAGTGGTATATTTTTCTAGGACACATATATGAAGTGCCTTCCCTGAAATATAATTAATGGGGCATTGATTATTAGTTGACATTATGCATCAAGGGGAATCAAACCCTCAATACATTAGTGACTAGCGATGAATGCAATGAATATCAAATTAGCTTGGGATGTTAAGTATGAATACCTTACACCAGACAAAAACTCAAGAAATATTGGTGGTTATGTATTCATGGATTATAGACTAGTCGCATTGGTATATCACTTTAGAAAATTAGTCATTGGTACAAACATCCAACTACAAATAATAACTATAAAAATTTTGTCAAAGGCACGATACTTCCTACCTGATTCAGAGAATGAGAAATTGAAGAAAACCATTAGTAACAAATAGGATCTAGATGATATACTTGAATGACATTAGGTAATTATACATGAGAGGTAAAATAATTGTTCAACGTTGTGTTCTATATTGAGGTACATTTATTGCTATGTTATTTTTTCAATGCATTTACATATAAATAAAATTTGTTTTGGTGCATGATTCTAACACTATTTCCCTTATGTGTGTAGCTAGGTTATACAAATAATCATAGGCACATGAAGTCCCATCAATAAGAGGAATGATTTTTTCAACACCACCAACCAATGTCTGGAAAGATGAAATACTCTATTTCAAACCTTATTTTATTACTTGTTCTATATTTCCTAAATTTACTAATTTTATCTTGAGTGTAAACAACCCTAAGTCGCCTAAATCTCCTAACCATGTGCTATAAATTTGTCTCATTTTAAACAGTGCACTTCTATTAGATTCTAATATAGAAATAAAATATCATCTCACAAGTGTCCCTATCATGATAAGTGTCCATATAGTGAAAACGTCATGGCACACTATGACAAGATCAAACATGGTGTAACTTTGTTAGTTGAAATCTACAAACACTTCCATATTGCACACATATTTTAGTGTGGGTTTTGACATAATTATGATGCATGACACTTTATATGACTTTTTTATAAAGTAGTATGAACCATGTTGATGAGCTATCTTTTATATTTATGTTATGTATTATTTATGCTTCTATGTTAATGAATTCATGGTTTTTGCCTATGTCATATATTTATCATAAATGTATGGATGAATAATGGTTTCACACATACTATATGTTATACATGTATATTGATATTAAAAAACTTAATCATAAAAACTTCATGTGAGAAAATTGATGGCCTTAGGAATAGCAATAGTAATTTATTGTATCCTTAGCTTATTATGTTATTTTTTCAACCCAAGGTTCGTACAAATTTAAGAGGTGATATGCACTGTATGTGCAGTATGAATTTATCGGTAGCAAAGGTATGAAACTGATCAAATGATGAAAATGTGTAGGAAAATAAAATGAAAAAAAAAATTCCTGAACTATTTTCTTGAAGGAAACAACCAATATGAAAGTACAATTAATCTAGATTGTATGGACAAAACTTATTCTACCTGCATTGAAGAATAATGAATCAAAAAGATGAAACTAAAATTAAGAAGATGAATTCAATCTAAGCTATGAAAGAAAGTTGTAATAAAAGTAAAGCTACACTAATTCATGAATAAAACAAGTTAATTGTATAACCCTTTGATCAATGTTAGTCTAAATGCATTTTAATTATTTATTGATTCCTTTGTGAAAATGAGTTTAAGCTAAGTCAATATCTGAAGCTCAAACAAACCTATAGGAGATTTCTACAGGAAACTCCTACATGAAGCAAAATGAGGTTCAAAAAGGTAAATTAAGTCTTTAAAAGCATGAAAAAAGATAGACTACAAATAAATGGAGTAAATATGAGGTTCTTGACCTTGAGAGACATGTAAGAGTGCTCCATAAGGATATTGAACATTTCTACATGATGTTTGTTGTGACTAGCTAGTTAGTGATAATCTTAACATAAGCTGGGATTAATCATGCAAAGCTACATTAAACTTCAAAAGAGAATAAAATATTATCTGACATGCATGAAAAATACAAAAAATGTAATAGTTTCCTTGAGCACTCTTGGATGGGCCCTACCTAAGAAGCACAAGGATCATAAAGGAAACTCTAATGTACTAAAAGAAAAACCATCTTTATTTCATAACTATTAGTAATGCATCAAGAGTAGGAATGCTCTGATTTATCCACAAAAGTGTTCACAAAATATCCATACCATACTTCCTCCAAAAATTCTACATCCCCCTCTCTTAAACTATATATATATATATATATATATAGAGAGAGAGAGAGAGAGAGAGAGAGAGAGAGAGAGAGAGAGAGACCTCCTTTCCCTAAATTAAGGACAAGAATGAGTGAATTAGGAATCTCATCCCTTTGTACCTGCATATTCGACCGCTATTGATCATAAGTGGTCATTAATGCACAATGAGTGCTCTTGGAGGTAGGTAGCGATAATTCCCCTTGATATTTGGCTGGAAGCTCCTTGAGGGAGACAAAATCCCCTGTTTCTAGGATGTTAGTGCCCCTGACTTATGTAGTTCAACCTGGTTGGTGGAATACACAGCTTTTTACAAAAACATTAGAGAAAAAAGGTGCATTATACAAAAAATCCACCTCAACATACATTCATTAATAAACATGAAAAATACCTATGACTTACTATTAAATATGGTCAATAAGAAAATATTAATTCATTTATAGTTGAAAAATGTGCCAAAGATGAGCCCTTGGAATGGACAATAATGGGGCTCATCAATAACCATATGGACTCAATGTTGACACACTAAGGTTTTGGCAATACTTTGCATGTGCAACAAGTCAACACTGCATGGATGCCTAAGAGTTTTCACCACATGGAACCAAGATGCAGTTCCTACGCCATCCAGTGATCTACTAAACATTCTAACCAGGATTTTATTATGCTTAAAGACTTGAAGAGATCGCATGCATGCCAAATCATCAAACATCTCCAGTAATGATTGCAACTATTTTTGTTACAACCCAACTGGTCAGGTTTGAAGTTGAGTGTGAGGTAGAAAGGTTTTTATGATTTCCATGTTCCAGTAGACATAAGAGGAATGCATGTGGATATATAAGGTTTTAGTTTTTTTTTACTAAGAGTTCATTCTTATGTCAGTTGTAGATGAGTTATAGCTTTAGTTACACATGGTAGTAGGTCTTGTTATGTTCTATTTTTCACTATTTTGCCAGATACATGATGTGAATATGAGAGAGAAAGTAGATTGATATTTGAGCATATTGTTGGTCTTTGTTTCACTTTGAATGTGATTTTAGCATGCTTTGACCCTCTATGTAATGAAATGTATCTTAATTACATTGAGGTTAATGAATGAAGCATGAATCATCTTTGTCTATGTACACCATCGATTCCAAACCAAAATGAATGTCTGATATGTAGTATTATGCACAACGCTTATATAAATGTTGGAATGAATGTGAAATAAATGCATGGTTCTGAGTTGGATGTTTCATGTCAGTATTGTTCCTTCATTACTTGCATGAAACCTATGGTATTTTTTATTCTCATGGAGTCTCGGGTGAGACCTTCTTTAGTCCTTGATTATTGAAAATGTTGTATACTATGGGATATTTGTTGGTAAATTATTTCAAACCCTAGATCTGAAACCCCGAAGCCAACACTCAAGGTCTTCAAAATAGTTCCTACAAATTATGCCATCTTAAATTTTTTGAGTCTTATGGAGGTCATGTTATGATTTTATAGAGGTCTTGAAAATTTCTCTTATGTTTACATGCCTACATATTATGTAACAAACCTAATTTAATTATATTTTGATTGTTCTAATTATTCAATGGTCAACATTCTCACGTGGAAGGGTACATCCCAAGAATTATGTGGGTATACATTATTTCCCATGGGACATTGTAAATCATCATGGAAACCTTAAATATATATTTTTATTTTAAATTGGTTTCTCACAAGTGGTATTAGAGCTAAGATCTTGGCATATTCAAGGTTTTTAAAAAATGGGAGCACTCCATTCTGACATACATTTTCTCTTCTAGCCAACTCTTCCATCGTGCATTCTCTCTTCTAGTAACCATCGTTCTTTCTTACTCATTGTTCTCTCTTCTTAGTCATCAAATATTCTTCCTTACTCATCATACAATTGTGGGTTTCAAAAGTCATCATATGACCAATGTACCACCACCGTATGTATATTTTTGTAGCTTCTAGAATCAAGTGCCCTTCTTAATAGGCTATACATAGGATACACAATTAAGCTCATTTTCTTTAATTCAAATTTCTAGTCTCTCTTTCTTGGCTTGTGCAAATAATGTAGCTTACCATGAGACAAATATATAATTCAAGGAATACTTTAGATTCTCACGAGCCTCCAAATTCAAAAATAGTTGATTCAATAAAAAATTGGAAGCAAAATTTGAATCTCTTTCAAAAAAAAAAAATCAGAGATTAAGAAACTCAAGAATGAGACCGATGCATTTAAAAATGGTAGCAAGGGTATGATCGGTCTAAATTCGCACATGCCATTTTCACAGCCACACCAACCATCTAAATTAACCTCATTTGATGGTTATTCACACAAGGTTAAAATAATAATTCCTAAGTTTTATGGTGAATATGACCGAGAGGCATGAGATGGATTAACAAAATTGAAATTTATTTCGATTATCATCACATACTCGATAACAATGAGAAAATTAGCATTGCATCAATGCACTTGGATAAATTGGGCTGTGATTGGTTCTTATGGTGGAACTCTAAATAGCAGGGTATATATAGATATTGGGATAGGTTCAAGAAAAAAATCAAAATTTTTGAATATATAGAAGAAGATCAAATATATGTCAAACTTGTTTGGTTTCAACAAAAAGGCACAGTGGAAGAATATTTTAATAAACTATATGTAGTAGGTACATGTGTAACAAACATATCAAAGAAACATTTACTTCATATTTCCATAATAAGGATGAAACTATAAATACAACCAATCCAGGTGGATATCAGTGGCCACCCACCTTTTCCATCTGGCTCAAAACAATTTTTGAGCAATTTTGACAATTTACTATTTTTAGTAGTTTTAACTTACAGTGCCATTTTGAGGACCTAAATGAAGGTTTTTCTGGATCAAGATTCTCAATGATATTTGAAGGCATGATTGATCCCCCAAAATGAATCTCCTCGACGATACCTTTCCAACAAGTTACCACACGCCTAAAACGAAGATCGTATGCAAATGTTACGACCCCGGGAAGTTGATGTACTAACTTACCCAAACGAGGTCCACATGACTTTTGGCACTTCACCTCCTAGGGTTAGGTTTTTGGATGTCTAGGGATTTTGGCATTCCTTTTTATTGTAAAAAAGGCCTTTAGAGCCTCATTTTAATCATCTTCTTGTGAATGTGAGTAGCCTACACATCTCTTCTCGGAGATAAGCTGCCTCCATTTTAGCGAGTCTTTCACTCTATATTTTTACAGTCTCTGTACATTTCTTTCATTAATAGAAATCGTGTATTACTGTATATCTTTGTTTATGGTTGCATCTCTGATACATTTCTGTTATATTATTGAATATCTGCGATATCTCTGTGCATTTCTTTATTATATCTCCACTCTCATTTTGTGCCAAAATTAAATCTGAATCAACAACTCAACCTCAAATTTCTATAACCCAATGATACTGGGAAATCTTTGCAAAATGATAAAATTATTGAATAAAAACTCACATTCAATCAAAGATTCCATGACCCCCAACCTGATAAATGAAGTTCCAAATACATCCATCCTCATGTAAGGAAGTCACCATTAGATAAAAACAAAGAAAATAGATGATGCTTCACACGAGGCACACCCAATTGGAGTCCAGGGAATAAATGTAAGGAAAAAATATTCTTCCTATGCACAAAAAAAAATATAAATAGTAGTAATAGCGACAAGGAAGAGGAAGTTGGGGTCACATCTTCCGATGAGGATGCTAGTAATTAAGAATCTAATAAACATAAGTGCATGCCAACACTATCTGTAGCCACAATCATGGGTATTTCTCAACCCCAAACCCTCAAGGTATTTGGTTATATTAATAAAACTAAAATAAGTGTGCTTATAGATACTGGAAGTTCACACAATTTTATAGACACAATGAATGAAAAGTAGTTAAATCTATTTTTATACCTTACATCTGATGTCCAAATCAAAATTTCAAGGTATATAACTACCTCTTGCAATGGGACATGTAATAAGGTGGAATTAACTATTGACAATTACAAGTTAATATCTCTGATGTATTCCATGGTGATTGGAGGAGTGGAAATTGTCCTAGGAGCCTGATGGTTGGGCTCCATCAGGACAATAAGATTGAATATACAAAATCAATTCCTAAGATTATATGAAAATGGAAAAAATATAAATTCCATGGAATCAATATCCTATCCACACAATTAGTCTCATCCAACAAAATGAAGAAAATGATTTGAAAGGGAGCCCAAGCCTATATTTTACATTGTTATTCAATAGAAGGGATGACCAATGAATAAAAATACAATAATGGAATCAATAATATCCTTGATAAATATGATACCATCTTTCAAGACTTACCTCATGGAATTCCCCTAGTGTGATTAAGAGTTCATATCATAGAGCTCATTCTAGGCTCAGTTGTTATTAGGAGGAAGTATTACAGTAAATCACATCAACATACAACCGAAATTGAATGCCTAGGTTAGTAATTATTTGACTATGGTATAATAAAATGAGTCAAGAATCTATATTCAATGCCAACCATACTAGTAATGAAAAAATATGGCTCCTATAAACTCTGTATTGATTATAGATAACTAAATAATATTAGCATCAAAGATAAGTTTCCCATTATATTTGTGTATGAACTCTCGGAAAATCTCCAAAGAGATAAGCATTTTTTGAAAATTGATCTAAAATTGGATATTATCAAATAATAATATGAGAAGAGGACATTCCTAAAACTGCATTCTATAGACATGAAGGAATATATGAATTTTGTGTTATGCCTTTTGGATTGTCCAATGACCTGGATGCCTTTTAGGTGGTAATGAATGATGTGTTTCTTCCACACTTGAGAAATTGTGTAAAGGTGTTATGTGATGATATACTTGTTTATATTAGAAATTGGAATTTGCACCTTAAGCACATAGAGACAATTTTGAAAATGTTAGAGGAAAATAACTTCTATACCAACAATTCAAAATGTAGTTGCAAAAGAAGAGAGATAAAAATTTTGGGACACATAGTATTACTTGATGGAATTATGGTGGAGAAGAAGAATATTGAAGGAATTACTAAGTGGCTTGCTCCAAAAACTATCACATTTTTATGAGGATTCTTGGGTCTTACAGGATATTACAAATGATTCATTAAAAATTATGCAGAAAATATTTCTCCACTAACAACACTATTAAAAAAGGAGTCTTTTAGGTGGAATGGTGCAATTGAAACCTATTTTAAGAAAATGATGGTCTTATTTACTTCAACCCCAATTTTGGCTTCACATGATTTGACCAAAATATTTGTGCTCAAATGTGATGCTTTAGGTATTGAGATAAGAGTATTTCTTATGCAAGAAAACCATCCCATTACTTTTGAGAGTAAGAAATTAAATCCCAAAGAGAAAGAAAACTATACTTATGATAAAGAGATGTTGGAAATCATTCATGAATTGGAAAAATGGAAATGAAGTATGGTTGGAGTCAAAGTCTTCATCAAAACATACCACAACAACTTAAAATATTTCTTAAACCAGAAAATTTTATCACTAGAACAAAAAAATGGGTTTGCAAAATCCAAGTTTTTTATTTTAAAATTATCTATGAGAAGGTCAAGGAAAATCAAGTTGTTGATAGTTTATCAAGAAAAGAATAAGGGGATGTTACATTATGAACATTTCAATAGTCCTTCCTAAATAGATTTTCGATGCACAAGCCGAATATGTGAAAAAAAATGTAGATCAAAAAGATAATCGAAGAAGTCAATGGAAATAGAGGTGTATTCTCCAAATTCACAAGGGAGAATGATATACTCTGGTATAAAGGAAGAATTTATTTTCCTAACAATTCCAAATTCAAAACACAAGTCTTAAGAGAGAATCATGAATCACCCTTTGGAGGCCATGTTGGAGTTTTTGAAACATACTACAATACCCAAAAATCTTTTTTCTAGAAAATAATGAAGGTTGACATTTAGACATATGTGAAAGAATGTGATACCTGCTAGCAATAGAATTTTGAATCAATGGCACCTCCAGGTCTCTTTCAACCCCTTCATATCCTAGACTAGAAATGGACTGAGGTATCTACGGAATTTATCACAAGTCTCCCTACCTTAAAAGGGAAGGATAACATTCTTGTAATTGTGGATCTGTTAACCAAATATTCCCATTTCATTGTAATTTCACAAAGAGCTAAGTCTATTCAAATCGCTAATAGATATGTAAAAATTATTAATAAACTCCATGTCTTTCTGAAAGTCATAATTAGTTATGGGGGCCCACAATTTACCAGTAACTTTTGAAAGGAATTATTCAACCATGTAGGAACCATACTAACTATGATCACTTCATACTATCCTCAAACAGATGGACAAACTAAAGTGGTAAATAAGTTCATTGAAGGAAACCTTGATAATTTTGTGAACGACCATCACTCTTGATGGGATAATTGGATACATTTTGCAGAATGGTGGTATAACACCACATATCACATGTCATCACAAATGAATCCATTTGAAGCCATATATGGGTATCCTCCACTGTTAATCAAAGAATATGTTTTCTCGAAATTAAAGTCTCTTGCTATAAAAGACTACTTAGCAACTTCTGATGAAATCCTTTGTATCCTAAAAAGTCATCTCGAGAAATCCCAGATCTGAATTAAGCAACAAGATTATTTGAAAATATCTTAATGTGAATTTGAAGTAGGGGAATGTGTGTTTGTTAAATTGCAACTATACAAGAAAAACTTACTCAAAAAATACAAAATTCATAAACTCGCACCCAATTTTTATGGACATTATCCAGTCCGAAGGAGATTTGGCCAAGAAGCATATGTGCTAGACATACCAAACACAGGAAAATTACATGATTTCTTCCATGTTTCATGTTTGAATAAAATGATGGGTCCAAAAATTTTGATTTAGACACATCTACCCATTTTAGGTGAAGAAGGTAGACTAATATTGAAGCCCGAAGTAATATTAGAGGTCAGGACCACGGACCTTCCTTCAAGAAGTTTCAATGAGTACCTTATTAAGTGGAAGAATCTATCAAAAGATGAAGCCACTTGGGGAAATGAATACTTCATATTGAGTCATTCATCCTTACCCATTCTTAGAGGTCAAATTATTTCAAGAAGGGATGACTTGTAACCAACCTAATTTTATTTTGTTTTAATTATATTAATTATTCAATGGTTAGCATGCCCACACAAAAGGGTATGTCCCAAGTGTTCTTCACATATAAATTGTTTCCCATGGAACAGTGTGTAAGGTAGCTAGAGAGGTAGTGGGGGGATGCCAGAGGGCCCATAGTGATAATAGTGGAGGTCATTCAATGTAAGGTGTACTAGGTCCACTATATTATTAAATAAGGCCCACTATGGTAGTTAGATATAATAAATGGATAATTAGATATAATAAATGTAAGAGGACTTCTTAGAAGGTTCTACTTCTGGAAGATTCATCCTCTAGAATGTTCTTAGGTAATGGTAGTAATATATAAAGGGGTTCAAGCAATGTAATGGGAGAGGAAGAGAAGTATTGTATTTGGAGTTGAATCTCATTAGGAGGATGGCCCCTCGAAGAGGCAATTGAATAGGAGAGGATCCCTTCCATAATAGGATCCATTGCATGGTCTTTCTCTACCTCAAGGGTTTGGTAATAATAAAGTGTGGTTTCTTCTATATTACTTTGTGGATCTATTGTGTATTCATTATTTGTGGTGATTATATTTGTATATCTATTCAGGTTCTTAACAAGTGGTATCAGAGCACTTTCCTTGGCAGACATTGTGGGAAAATATTTTTTATTTTTGCAGATTTGTTTTTTAAGGTAGCTAGAGAGGTAGTGGGGGAGGGGGGG
>SNQJ01S0015809.1:76256-132312 GCA_010110895.2 Picea sitchensis
GAGGTTGCAAAGTATAAAAGAGGGTGCTGGTATAGGAGACCAACTACATAATTTCATTAAAATCTAACTACAAATATTTTTCTACAGATTCTACTGCTGTAATCTAGCCTTACACTTATCAAAACAAAACTATCTCCCAAAAATATTAATTTACGCCATTTTTACAAAATTGGGAAAGCCTTACTGCTCTGCTTATAGACAATCTTCTTCTGGACCTCGTTCTTCTTCTGGCGGTGGTTCCAGTGCTACATTTAAGTCAGGAATAATTGGGTTTTCCTTGCTCCGAGACTCCTCATTCTGGCTTTGTTATGTAGAATTGTGTGTTCTGGCTTCATGCATTGGTTCCATTCGTTCCCCTTGATGTTTGAGATAGTCGACATCCTCTTGTAGTTGGTTTATTAGGATGCAGTGCTGCAATTGTAATTTAGGAAAAGGTGGTCAGTGCTTTCAATAATTTGGTTGCAGATAGCACATCTGAAAGGCCCCATATAACCTCTTTTGTTCAAGTTTTCACTTGTTAAAAGCTTGTTGTATGCCAACTGCCAACCAAATATATTTATCTTTGGTAGGCTATTTGGGTTCCAAATTTATTTCCAGATGGAAGATTTGTTTGGAAAATTGCTTTCTTGGAGAAGATTTTTGTATCCCAACCTCACTGTGTATGTTGCTTCTCCCCAAATTTTGTTGTCCCTTTGACTAAGGCGAACTGGGGCAGACCCCGAGACTATCAGGAGGAACCGATGGGCATCGTTTCGCAAGAGGGGGGGACCTCTCCCAGGTTCTAGTTTTCCCAAGCACCATTACTATTCCAATTAGAAATATCAAAGAAAGTGATTTTTCCTTCTAAGGTTAGCCAATGTCTGAAGTGGTCTAGAGAAGGAACACAAGAGAGTATTCCCCTGTCTGAGAAGTGATTCTCCCAAATATTAATTTCTTTACCATTTCCTAGGGTCCAGCTAAGGTGGTTTTGAATGAGCGACATTGATGCCCGAATTAGCTTCCAGATGGAGGAACCTGATTGATTAAGGTTTACAACATCTAGACACCTTTTTCTGACTTTTGAGAGGTACTTATTGCAGATTTCTTTTTTCCACCATCTGTTTCCTCCAGTGATTAATCGCTAGATTATATTTTCCCCTAGGGATAAGTTTATCTTTTCTGGGTCTCGAATGCCCAGTCCCCCATTTTATTTAGGGGAGCAGACAATAGACCATTTTACCATGTGGAATTTTTTACCGTTGTCTTTTCCCCCTTGCCAAAAACATTTCCTGATAATTTTTTCCATTTCTTTTTTTATTCCCACCTGAGCATAGAGGGCGGAAAACTAAAAGATTGGAAAGGAGGATAGGATTGACTTTATTAAGACTAGCCTGCCAGCTAGGTTCAACCAAGTTTCTCCCAAAATTTTGAATTGGTCCTTGAGTTTTTGGAGGATCACATGCCATGCCTCCCCGGGGAGGGATTTGATACTGATGGGAGTTCCAAGATAATTTAAGTACTTCCAGTCTATTGAGAAGGAGAATTGTAGGATGTTGTCGATTCTAACCATTGTACAAGCTTTTATTTCCAAGAATAAATTTGTCTTTTGTGCTTATTGATAAGACCCCCAAAGGCTATTTCATATTGGTCTAGTACGAGATTGAATCTTCTAGCCATAGTTTTTGAAGCTCCTCCAAGAAGAAGAATGTCGTCAGCAAACTGTGAGTTATTTATCCTTCTAACACCCCTAACTATTTTCAACCTTGGGATATTTCCATTGACTCTTTCATATTCCAGTCTTCTATTTAGAGTTTCTACCATGATGATATACAACATTGGAGAGAGTGGGAAGCCTTGCCGAAGTTCTCTTGTGGCTTGGAATAACGGAGTTGGGAGCCCATTTACTAGGGGTGCTATCCAAGGGGGTGAAATGCAAGCCCCAATCCAAGAGACAAAGGAGTTATGGAAACCAAATTTGTTTAGCACATCAAAAAGGAACTCGTGTTTCACTCGATCATAGGCATTTACCATATCGATTTTAATTATCATTCCTTTTTCTTTGTTCGTAATAGTGGTGTGAATGGCCTCCTGCACAAGAATGATGTTGTCCCAAATTTTCCTATTAGCCACAAAGCCCCCTTGATTTGGAAGAATGATCTGTGGGAGCAGTTGCTTTATTATGTTCACTATAATTTTTGTTAGGATTTTGTAGGAGAAATTACAAAGAGAGATGGGACGAAACCGATCAAATGAGTTAGAATTTTTTACTTTAGGAATGAGGGAAATAAAATAGGTATTGGTGGCTCCTCCTAACTTGCAAGTAATTTGGACATATTTGATCATACAGAGTAAATCCTTTTTAATTATTCCCCAACAGTTTCGGTAGAAATGGAGAGTGAATTTGTTTGTCCTGGGGGATTTGTCGGGATAAAATTGGTAGACAGCTTCTTTAACTTTCGCTTCTGTGACCACCTTATTTAATTCTTGGTTATCATCTTCCTTTATCAACTGTGGTATCTGGTCCATGAACTGTAGACTCTGCTCTCTGTTATCTACTCCATCTTGTGTGTAGATATTTTTGAAGTGAGAGGACAATTCCTTTTTTATCTCCTCGAAGGAATTGACTACAACTCCTATGGATTTTTTTATTTCCTCCAGTGTTCTTTTGTGTTGTCTTGATTTGGCCTACTTATGGAAAAAGGAAGTATTTTTGTCCCCCTCTTTGAGCCACAAACCTCTAGATTTGAGTCTCCACTCCTTTTCTACATTTTGAAGTTCCCTTAAATAATTTTGAAAGTTCTCTTTCTCCTACACTAAATGTCTGGTTTGAATTTCACTAATGTCCATTTCCTCCTGTAGATCTTCTAGCTTCTTTTTATATCTTTCAACTTCTCCTTTTGTGTTGTGGAAGGACACTTTAACCCAGTCCTTTATTGCTTGGTTTTACTTTTTTATCTTTTTCTCTCAGATGTACAAAGGGGTTCCATCCACCCAGGTTGAACAGATCGAGGAAATTAGGGGGAGGAAATGCGGGGACTCCAACCAAATTGGATTGAATTTGAAGGGAATGGGTCCTAGATTTCCTTCTTTGTCAATGGAGAGGGTTATAGGATGATGGTATGAAATACCCCAAGGCACAATTTTGGAGGAAATGTTAAGCGGATGAAGAAGTAAATAGATATGGATGAGAAATCAATCAAGTCTGGTAGCTATGTGCCCCACCCCTAGCCTTTTATTGCTCCAAGTGAATCTCCCTTTAGAGGGTTGAAAATTGAACAGATCTAGTTCCGATATTATATCCTCCATTTGTTCCCTGAACTGGTCCCTTATAGTGGTTCCTCCTTCCNATAATGCAATTGTTTTGGGCTCCTAGCTCTTTAATTTTCAATAAAGAATCCCAACACTCTCTTTTTTCCCAATAATTATTAGGCATATAAACATTACAAATAGTATAGGTGATACCTGATTGAAGATGCTTTAGTTTGACCAACGTCCAGTGCGTAGATTCAACTATTTGTTCTTCTCTATAGATTTGGGTGTTCCACATCGTGCAGATCCCTCCCGATGCGCCTCTAGCATTCAACATTGTTCCACTTCTTATTTTCCGAATTTGGTTCATTACTCGCAGTGCCTCAGCTCCCTGCAGTTTTGTCTCCTGGATTGGGAGGATATGGGTCTTTTCTATTCTGATTAGTTTTCCCATGGCTTGTTTTTTTTTCCCTCTATCCCTGTCCTCTACAATTCCAGGAGACCACCTTCATTATTTACTAGTGTGTTTTGTTGCCCCCCCTTTGGTGGGCTGAGATTGTCCCTTTACTATTGTAGATTTCCAACTTTTTCCTTCTTTTTTAAGAATTTCCTCTAGTGTTGGTTGGGTTTCTAGCTCCTTGTCATGGTTGGTCACTTTTTCCCTTCTATTTTTATTGGTTTTGCTTCCTTCTTTCATATTTCTAACATTATTTAGGAGTTCCATATCCATCTCTTATGTCGAGTCTTCCTGGCTATCGTCCTCCTACGCTTGAATAGGTTCATAGGCCTGGGGATCGAGGTCCACTGGGGGTGACGTGAAATCAATATCCTGAACTGGATGGATATCTTCTATATTTTCTTTTGATTTGATCAATTATGCCTCTAAGTTTCCTAGGGGATCGCATTTGTTTTTTCTACTTTATGCTTCATCATCAATTTGTATTGGGGATTTCCCTTTACTTGGCGAGGGGGGACTGGAGTTGTTTTTCCTTTCTTATTGTTGGGTTCCTGCCTTGTCCATCACTTTCTTTATTTTTGCTGGATACCATTGATCTGGCACTTTGTTTTCAGGATTCTCCTGGATAACCTTGGGACATTTTTTGGCAAAATGCCCATACTCATGGCAGGATTTGCACTTAAAAGGGGGTTGTTCATAGTCCATTGTTTGGATGTATGAACACCCATCTAAAATTTGTTGGATTTCTTCTAGAAGATCTTTCTCTAGGTCTACTTCTATAGAAAGACATGCACATGATTGCATACCATCTCATAGTTTGGCCCGATCGATGAACCTTCCCAGTGTGTTGCCTATATTTTTTATTGTTTCATCATCCCAATAGTGAAGGGGTAAGAATGGAAGACTGAACCAAACTGGAACCGCTAAAGGAATATCATTCTCAGGACTGAAGTATGGAGTCCATTTATTCAATTACATACCTCGAGTGCCCATGAAGTATGGGTCGTTTCTAAAGATCAAATCTATGTATTCTTTATTTTCAAAGAGGAAAATGTAGAAACCCTTACCACAAAGAGTTGTTGAGAGCTTCCCTTTTATTGTTTTCTTCCAGTTATTCTCCATCCATTGTGCCATTTCTTTTGTGGATGGCCAGAGTCTCATAAACTTCCCAATCGGGCCATTTTTAGCTAATCTAAGGGAAAAAGGTCTCAAGGAAGGGGAGTGAACAGGGAATTTTGGAATCTTGCCTAGCTTTTTTACAAAATGGGACTGAGGAGTTCCCTTAGAGAATTTCGTGTAAGAGGAGAGCAGGGCTTGGAACACTACGAGATCAAGAGGCCGAGGGGACTGAGGGGGATCACTATCCCCTGAGTCAAAGGCCATGGCAGCCAGTGTCAAAAACCCTAGGTGTTGTTAGCGGGATCTTGAAGTAGTCGCGTGAGCACATGTATTTTCTTATCACCTTGTTGTGCCAGACGTGATTTTGTTATTAATATTAATGTTATTTTGATTCATAAATACCAATGTGATATTTAATGTTTTTTCAATTAAATTTATGCCTTTTCTATGCATGATATAGTTGGAAAGGGTGAATAGATGCATATGTATTTACCTTGTATATATTACTGTATCATTTGATGTTAGTTGAATTATGTTTATGTATACGTCATGTATTGTGCAATTGGAAAGTGTGAATGGATCATTTTCCTTTGCCACATGTCATGTAGGTGGAAAGTGTGAATGTATTGATTAGCTTTTGTCCAGATGGAGTTGTATTTTTTCCACATATCATGTGGTTTGCAGGTATGAATGTTGTATGGTTGTTCTATGATGATGCTAAACCACACTTACTTCATGACTTCAATATTGCAATGTAGAGGGTGTTGTTCTCAATACAATGTTCTTATTTATACCAGTTTCAATCACTTACTTCATGTCTTTAAGATTGTAGTGTAGAGTGTATTATGCTAAATATTGGGTTCTTATATACATTGATTTCAATCGATAAACTCTCTCATTTTGTTGTAATATCTATTAGATAGGTGGATGGGTAACTCTAAATAAAAAAAAACAATACCAAAGTTGTTTGTGTAACAAGGAGAAACGTTCATTAACTCATTCCCTATCATTACTTTCCTCGAAAAGTATTTCATGTCCCATGCCATTGTTTTTTTAACCAATGGACCACTATTCCATTTCATATTTTTTTTTTCTAAATTTCAAAGAAACATTATATAGTTTTTAATGATGACATGAAGTTAACATTGAAAAGGCTTTGGTATAATTATCAATCAAACATTTGAACGACAAATTTTCCTAAGAGATCTTTGATGCTACAAGTTGAATAAATCCAAATTCATATGTTTAGATTCTAGATATAAGAAACTTCTTGGCATTTGAGCTATAGGTGGGGTCCGATACCAAATGAGCATTTATTAGATCAAGTGCTTCCCATTGTTAAGGAAATTTTAATTTGAGAAAATTTTTCATAGCAAGCAAGATAAGGGGCATTTCAATAACTAAGTTGATCAACCGAAGTTATGAAAACTTTACTAGGACTTCTTTTCAAAGTATTAAAGATTGAGAAATTTTGAAATCCATTTTATTTTTTTAATCTTTACACATAAATTTTTAATGTCTTCAATTACATTTGTTAGTTTAGAGGAAATTTAGTGTCTAGCTTAACCGTAGTGATTTTTTATGGTAAGAGACTATGATCCAACTACTCAATACAACAATTTATTAGATCGCGTACTTAGACATTGTGATGCAATTGTATCACACCTCAACTGGGTATGTATATTCTTAGGCTTCCATATTTTTGGTCTGTATATTCATAATGATACCATGAGTGCTCCAGGACGTCCTCAAGATATGTTCTCAGATACTTCTATACAATTACAACCTATATTTTCTCAATGGATACAAAACACGCATGCTTCAACACCTGGTTCAACAACACCCAGTGCAACAATGAATACCAGTTTAACCTGGGGAGGTGGTGATTTGGTGACATTAAGAACCACAAATTTTTTGGTACATCACATTTATGCATTTAATATCCAAGTGACTGTTTAAATCCTACTTAAAGGTGTTCTATTTGCACATAGCTCCCGTTTAATACCCGATAAAGAGAATCTTGGTTTTCTCTTTCCTTGTGATGGACCCAAGAGAGGAGGAACATGTCAAGTATCTGCCTGGGATCATATTTTCCTTTGTTTATTCTGGATGTACAATGAAATTTTGGTATTAATATTCCATTTCAGCTGGAAAATGCAATACGATGTTTGGGGTAGTATAAGTGATCAGGGAGTGGTAACTCATATTATGGGAGGAAACTTTGCACAGAGTTCCTTTACGATTAACGGGTGTCTCCATGACTTTCTATGGGTGCAAGCCTCTCAAGTGATCCAATCTTATGGTTCTTCATTATCTGCATACGGTCTTTTATTTTTAGGTGCTCATTTTATTTGGGCCTTTAGTTTAATGTTTTTATTCAGCGGCTATGGGTACTAGAAAGAACTCATTGAATCTATCGTTTGGTCCCATAACAAATTGAAGGTTGCTCTTGTTATCCAACCCAGAGCCTTGAGCATTGTACATGGACGTGCTGTAGGAGTAGCTCATTACCTTCTGGGTGGAATCATCACAACATGGGCGTTAGTCCTGGCAAGAATTATTGCAGTAGGATAATGGCTAGGAGGATTTGAAAAGCATTATGGCATGAAGATTTCCAAATTTCAGCCAAGGTTTGGCCCAGGACCCAACTGCTCGTCGTATTTGGTTCGTTATTGCGACCGTACATGACTTCGAGAGTCATGATGATATTACCGAAGAATTCCTTTATCATAAAAATTTTGCTTCCCACTTTTGTCAGTTGGCTATAATATTTCTGTGGACCACTGGTAATTTGTTCCATGTGGCTTGGCAAGGCAATTTTGAAGCATGGGTATGCGATCCATTACATGTAAGACCCATTGCTCATGCAATTTGGGATCCTCATTTTGGTCAACCAACTATAGAAGCCTTTACCTGAGGAGGTGCTCCCGGTCCAGTCAATATTTCTTATTCCAGTGTTTATCAGTGGTGGTATACAATTAGCTTACGCACTAACAAAGATCTTTATGATGGAGATATTTTCTTGCTATTTGTTTCTCCCATTTTTTTAATAGCAGGTAGATTACATCTACAACCTAAATGGAGACCTAGTGTTTCATGGTTCAAAAATTTTGAATCCTGTCTTAATAATCATTTGTCATGAATCTTTGGAGTCAGTTCTCTAGCTTGGACAGGGAATTTAGTTCATGTCGCTATTCCTGAATCAAGGGGAGAGCATGTCAGATGGGATAATTTTTTGAATGTATTACTGCATCTCCAAGGTTTAGGACTGCTTTTCACAGGTCAGTGGAATATTTATGCTCAAAATCCTGATTCCAGTAGTCACTTATTCGGTACCTCCCAAGGGGAGGGAACTTCTATTCTAACTCTTCTCAGAGGATTCCATCGAAAAACTCAAAGTTTATGGCTGACTGATATGGCTCATCATCATTTAGCTATTGCATTTGTTTTTTCAATTGTTGGTCATATGTATAGAACCAAATTTGGTATTGGTCACAGTATGGAAGATATTTTGGAGGCACATGTTCCTCCAGGAAGCCTATTAGCACGCGGACATAAGGGTCTTTATAACACAATCAATAACTCTCTTCATTTTCAATTGGGTATTGATTTAGCTTCTTTGGGGGTTATTACTTCCTTGGTAGATCAACACATGTATTATTTACCCGCTTATGCATTCATAGCATAAGACTTCACCACCCAAGCTGCATTATATACTCATCATCAATACATTGTCAGGTTCATTATGACAAGGGAGTTTGCTCATGGAGCTATATTCCTCATTAGGGATTATAATCCAGAGCAAAATAAGGATAATGTATTGGCAGAATGTTTGAACAGAAGGAAGCAATAATATCTCATCTTAGTTGGGTTAGTTTATTACTAGGTTTCCATACCTTGGGACTTTATGTTCATAATGATGTTATGCTTGCTTTCGGTACTCCAAAAAAAAAATATTGATCGAGCCCATATTTGCTCAGTGGATACAATATGCTCATGGTAATACCTTATATGGTTTCGATGTACTCCTATCTTCAACAAGTGGTCCAACATTCGATGCAGGTAAGAGCATATGGTTACCTAGTTTGATAAATTCTATTAATGATAATAATAATTCATTGTTCTTAACAATCGATCCTGGAGACTTTTTGGTTCATCATGCTATTGCTCTAGGTTTGCATACAACTACATTGATCCTAGTTAAATGTGCTTTGGATGCGTGTGGTTTGAAGTTAATGCCAGATAAGAAAGATTTTCATTATAGTTTTCCTTGCGATGGCCCAGGACATGGTGGTACTTGCGATATCTCAGCCTGGGATGCTTTTTATTTAGCAGTTTTCTGGATGTTGAATACTATTGGATGGGTTATTTTCTATTGGCATTGGAAGCATATAACATTATGGCAGGGTAATGTAGCACAATTTAATTATTCTTCCACTTATTTAATGGGATGGTTAAGAGATTATATATGGTTAAATTCTTCACAACTTATTAATGGATACAATCCTTTCGATATGAACAATTTATTTGTTTGGGAGTGGATGTTCTTATTCGGGCATCTTGTTTGGGCTACTAGATTTATGTTCCTGATTTCCTAGCATGGATATTGGAAGGAATTGATCGAAACTATCGCATGGTCCCATGAGAGCACACCTTTGGCTAATTTAGTTCGATGGAGAGACAAGCTAGTAGCTTTTTCCATTGTTCAAGCACGATTATTTGGATTAGCTCCCTTTTCCGTAGGTTATATATTCACTTATGCAACTTTTTTAATTTCCTCTACATCAAGTAAATTTGGTTAATTCTTCTTCATCAATTTCATAACTGAATGGGATATTATTGTATCAATGACAATACCCCATAGAGAAAAAGCAATCAATGTAATATTTCTCCATCTAAAATCTGATCTATATTTTGATTCCTGGTAGGTAATAGTATCGATTGAATTATTATGGAGAGAAGGAGTCTCACTCAGAGAGATAAGAAGAGACAAGCACCGGAACGGAAATATCATTTTATTTGTCAATCTTTGGAGGAAGAAATCAAAGTTTCATCATTGGATGACAAATGGGAAATTCATAGAAAATTGCAATCTTCACCACGTAATAGTGCACCTACACATCTCCATCGACGTTGTTCTTCAAATGGAAGACCTAGAGTGAACTATCGATACTTTGGATTGTCCAGACACATACTCCGTCAGATGGCCCACACATGTTTATTGCACAGGATAACAAAATCGAGTTGGTAGGAAAAGAAAAAAAAAGTTATTGAAGTTTATTGTGATAATGGAAAAGTACCCCTATCCCTATTAGGGATAGGGATAATATATCCCATGATTGTTTGGTGTACCCATTTTGTTTATGATATCAATCAATGGTGCAGATTAGAGTGGTTTGGTAGCTCACAAGGCTCATAACCTTGAGGTCACGGGTTCAAAACTTGTCTCCGCTAGACCAGAAGATAAGAAGTATTTTGGTCTAGAAAGGATTACTCTCTTCATTCTAATTTTATAATAGAATGAAAAGTGAGGAAAATAAAAGATACGATCAATACATGAACTATTCATTTTCATATTCCATTTGAAAATGGTGGGTAGCGGGGATTGAACTCGCATCTTCTCCTTGGCAAAGAGAAATTTTACCATTCAACCATACCCGCATTTTATTCGTTATATATTCATAAAATTTGAACATAATATGGAAAATACATATATGTTCAATCCCATTCGTAAGTAGATACCATTTATTAATGGTCCAATTCTTTTTTCAATTACGGAAAAACCCTTCTCCTTGAACCTGAAGGAAAAGGCCCTTCAGAAGAGCTATAAAGCCCTCCAGGAGGGGGGGGGACCTAAAACATCTAGAAAAAATATTAGATATGAAAGAATTAAGGATACCTACAAAAAGGATTGATCTGATCCATAATGATACACCCGAAAATACAACATTTTTTATACATGACCGACCATCGGGAGAGGCAAGTGCAACAGGTACACCAATCACTAGTAAAAATGAAATAACAATTAATACAAGCACAATCAATTGGAAAGAAATAGTCATGGTTGTGATCTTACAAGCACCCAACAGATTGAATAGACTATACCATCCGATCCCCAATTTTAAATTCTGATCAAATGCACTATGAAAAGGATTTGACCATAAATTGATCGAGCTTTTCAAACTTTTTCAATTTGGTATTTGAGTGTGAGAGGAAAGGGAAATTCATTTCTTTTTTCCATTCTAGATTATAATGAGAAATCATCATATGTAATAGGTATGGTTGGTATCATCCCGACCTTACTCTTATAGTTAGATATTACCCGAAGGGGTAGAATAGAAGTTGTCCCTGGGGGATATGACTGAGTGGTTGATGGCTTCGGTCTTGAAAACCGATATAGTTAAAAAACTATCAAGGGTTCGAATCCCTCTCTCTCCTATTTTTTTTTTTTTTCAAAAATCACATTTATTAGTTCGTTCCAGTACAAAAAAAGAGAATAGCTCGGCTGGAGATAGCCGAGCTACATGGATCTAGTTGGAAAGAGATTATTTTCAAATATTCCTATCCCACCGATATGGGAAATTTATGTAATGAAATTGAATCGAGTTCTCTTCCATCTGGTCCGATCTCTTGCTTCAGTTAAGAGGAGTCATGGAAAGAACATGTTCGAAATCACAATCAATTCCTTTCTCAGATCCTGCTGCAGTTGAACGAGCCCTTCCTGCATGCCACAAATGACCTACGAAGAAGAAAAATCCTAGAATGAAATGGGAGGTGGCTAACCAACTTCGGGGAGAGACATAATTCACCGCATTGATTTTGGTAGCTACACCACCCACAAAATTTGATGAACCTAAAGGAGCATGAGGCTTAATCGCGACTTAAAAAAAAAATTATTATTATTATTCAAAATAAGAACATGATCGACTAATCAAATTTATTTTATTTAACAAAGACAAAAATATATTCCATCTACCACAATCATAGAAGAAGTGATGGACGCTTAGGCTCACGACGTTTCTGCGGCCAGGGTTAAACCCTAGCCGCCTCCTTTCTGTAGCTCGACCTCTTGGCTGCAGCTGCTCTTTCTTCAAAGATCACAAGCCTATCTGCAATGGAGGTTCCCTCACTCAGTGGACCAGGTTGCAACGGCTCTGCCCAACTCGGTTTTGCAGCTGCTCAGGCATGCGTGGCTCCTCTTGGCCCCGACCCTTCGGGAAGCGTTCCAACAACCTATAGTGATGTTGTTAAATCACAAACCTCAGTTCTCTCCTTCCCTTCTGCCTCGTCCTCAGTTAAAGAAGCTCCAACGATCTCTCTTCTCATGGGTCAGGAAGCTGAAGACGAGGAAGATTACTTCCAGGAAAATGCTTTAATCTGCCGGTTCAATGGACTTTGGCTGCGGCTTTTGGATCTCAATGGTTGGATCTCAGCCCACTGGAAGCCTCTCATCAAGGAAGATTTGTTCATTCATCCCTGCTCGAAGGGTTTCTTCATTGCAGAGTTTGATCTGGCAGCAGATCGGGATTTGATCCTAGCCTCTTGCCCTTGGTTTTGGGGAAACTCAGGTTTGTGCATGATGGTTTGGACTCCTTGCTTCAATCCTCTGACTGTTGTTATTTATTCTGCTCCAGTTTGGGTCAGACTCCCGAATCTTCCCTTGCATTTTTGGGGCGAAACTTCAATTGGATCAGCATTAGGAAAGTTTTATTTTGCAAGCAAAGAAACTAGAATTCATAGCACCACTTCATATGCCAGAATCTGTGTGGAAATGGATTTTAGCAAAGGGTTTCCAGCAGAAATTATTTTGGGCTGCAAAAACTACACCTGGACCCAAAAGCTAGACTATGAAAGAATCCCATTACGTTGCAGGGCTTGTTTCGAAACAGGGCACATAGCAGCTCAATGCACAAAGGGGAACAGGAAAGTGGGAAAGAAACAACGCAAATCAACATGGTGGGAAGGCTCCAATGAAGATCATCAATTAATTATTACAAACATCCGAAAATCTTCTCCAGAATCAGACCCTTTGAGCCTTGATTCCAAAGGCACATCTACTCTGAATCATTCCAAGAATGTCCCTCAATCGAAGAGTAAAGCCTCAACTTCTCTTGATCCGGGAATAGAAAGTATTAAGGCTTCAGACACTCCTGATACAAGAATAGAAAGCAAGGTACTCTTCAGCCCCCCACCTCCTTCAATTTTGGCAGACGAGGCTGATAAAGACGAAAAAGATGAAGCAGCATTGATATCCCCAAAGAAAACAAGTCCCCCGGACCAGGAAAATAAGGGGATAATTGAATCAACAACAACATCTCTACCTGCCAAAGAAGGATGGACAACAGTGGAGAAGAGGAAAAAGACACCACCATAAATACAACCAATGACGACCAGAAGTCGATCCGGAAAGAAAAAATAACCAAGAGCTTCTTTAGTCAATTATTAGGCCGTCAATTTATTCATGTAAGGAATCATGGAATGTAGTTTATTTGGAGAACTGGAAACATAGGAAAGTGAACATGAAATCCGGTAAGATAAATCGGAACTACACTTGGGATCTTTTCCTCTATGTACTTTTTTCAGGCAAGGCCGATGATCTTTTATCAATACAATCATAACCGTTTCTGTTAAAAAAAATATATATATATATTCCATCTACTACCAAACAAAAATAACATCATCTTGACCTAGTCCTAAAGTAATGTCCACGGTAACCAAACATCACCTCTCCAAACCAAGTACAATCCAAAGGCTAACCAAATGTAGGCACAAAACAACATAGATGAATGGCGAGGGGTTAACCAATAAAATGGATGACAATGAAGGTATCGATGGAGGGATGAAAAATGTCATTTTTTCGCTAGTTTACTAAAGGAATATGTAGAAATGATTTTTCATAAATAAATGGCTTGTAGTGTAAAAATGTTGAGTTAAAATGATAATTGTCACTCTATTAATTTTTTAAATGAACAGGAGTTGCATGGCAGCATAGTCCCTGCCAGGTAATGCAGTAAATATATCTAATGATGTACATATATCTATTGGATATCGCACAAGATGGAAAATGTAATGAAATGTGTTCATACTACCTATAATCCACCTCCTCAACATTCAATACTGCGTAGCAGGCTAGATATTACTTGCAAGTTGCGAGACTTCAATGGCCATTTGGTTATTATACTGACTATATACCATGGCTCCCACCAACCATACTCATTTGTATGTTTGCGGGCTCGATTGATTTTTCTCATTCGTATGTTTGCAGACCCAATGAATTTTTCTTGGGCGTCTGGATTTCTGGGGCTGTCGGTTTGACCCTAATGTTTGTAGACCGAGATCAGGAAAAAAGTGATGGAAAGGTGCACCTCTGCAATAAGGGGTTCAAGTTTTTCACCAATCATAATTTAAAAAAATAGTTTAATTTAAATATATATATATATATATAATATAACAATGGTATACTTTGGAAAACTATTTAAATTTATAGTCAAACTGCTTAGTCAATGGAATTAATGTCAAATCAATAGAAAACTCATTTCTATAGTCCTGCTTTGTTGGGGGCTAATAAGTTTAGAAGCTCGTCCAACCCACCTTAAATTAATTAAAGTTGAATTTTGATACAAGATTTGAAATTTAATATTTGATATTTATGGTTGGAACGCTCAATCTCCTGCGTTGATTTTGTATACAAAATGATTCTATAATTGAACCATGAAACTCGTGTTGGCATTAAGAATTGCGAAACTTGACGGAATTTTTATTCATCACAAAATCTCCACACGTTTAATGAAATATTTCACTATGGCGTGCACGTAACATTCACTGGTTGACTGCAACACCGATATTCCGATCCAAACATGAATAAAAATATGAACAATTCAATAAATAATGGATACCGATTCAATAGAATGTGCCCAAATGCTAAAAGTAGGAATAGGAAACCAATTGGAGAGCAACAGTAGTTCTGGTGGTATATGTGCATAAAATTGTTCATGTTTGGAAATATTAGTAGAATGCTTTTGGCCATTAGATTTGAGTGATATATGGTCATATTCCAGCAAAAGAAAATTCTTGACACAGTTACACAACCCTAAAACTTTGTAAATATGTAAAGGTTTTTTAAAACCTATTAATCCAATGATACTGACAAGATATATTGACATAAATTCCACTGTGTCCTTCCACACCTATACTACCATCATATTGTAGTAAATACTCTAGCGTTAAGAGGTCTGGCTAGGAAAATGCCATGGCAGATCAACTCAGCCAATTGGAGGAGCCCCCACTTGCTAAAGAGGAACTTGATCAGATCCCTGATGAGTATCTTATCAAAACAAATAGTTTAAAGCTACCAATAATTTAGACATGCATTAGTGGGTCTCCATTCTCCTAGATTGGGAGATGATGAATTGATAGTGAGGTTTCTATATTCCTCCCAGTCACCAAGTTCATTTCTCAGATCAATGAGCTTGGCCTTCAGGCCTTTGCAGTAGTTTACGTGCATGGTGTAAACATCATCCAAGTCCTATTCCCTCTCGCAGAATCCCCCAAAGTACTTGGTTTCCAGGAACATAAATATCATACCCCTTCCAACAAACTACCTGTTGAACTTAATAATATTTAACACGTCCTACTCTTTTTGGCTTGGGAAAAAGCATCTGCACAAATACCAATATATGTAGAAGCTGATGGTTCTTTCATTGGAACAGACGTACATGAAACCTATGTTGGCTTCGTTCTTGACATCCAAAGGGTTGTCATTGTATTTATCACAGGTGATCTAGATGTCTACATCTTCTGCCAGCCTTCTCAAGGGATTTCATAGCCACATTATGTCAACGTCCTGCACAACAAAACTTGGCAATATATGATATATTTTCTGCAGAAGAAAACAAGGAAACCTCAATATCCAATGCAAACAAAACCCTTCTTTGTTTAGACTACAATTATACAAACACAGAGATTTAATGGAACTCATTTGGCTTTCTTTGTTATAATTAAAAGTAAACAAATAAAAAGGGAAAACTGATTAAACATAATGTTTCAAAGGAAGAAGGCCCGGGCAAAATTTATGACAGAAAATTAGGCATTAGAAGATTCAAGAAACAATCGAGTGGCACCTTGAAAACTTCCTTCTAACTGTTGTATAAGTAGTAAAAGAGATTCCTCAACAAAATATCTTCATTCCATATCAGTTGGGCACTTCAAGAATGTATAAATATGGGTCGATGTTGCCAGAAGTTGAAAGCTAGTTTGACGACAAAAACTTCATGTAGCCATTAATGCTGGTATTGATTGGGTTGTTCATCATAAATCAATAGATGAGACATTTGCAAACCGAGATTAGGCAAAAAGTGATGGAAATGTGTACCTCTGCAATAAGGGGTTAAAGTTTTTCACCAATCATAATTTTAAAAAATAGTTTAATTTAAAAAAAAAAAAAATTATTCAATATAACAATGTTATACTTTGGAAAACTATTTAAATTTATAATCAAACTGTTTAGTCAATAAAATTAATATCAAATCAATAGCAAACTCATTTCTATAATCCTGAACTAATAAATAAAAATAATTTTTCATAATATAAACACATGTTATTTGAGTAAAATATTATTATAAGTTAATTTTATTACAAATATCCTTAAGATGCAATATTATTTTAAAGTTATATAACGTAATTTAAAGCATATTTTAATGTTTTTAAAGATAAAAATGTAATAAAGGTAGTAACTTTTATTAAAGAAAGAAAGAGGCTATGATATTTCAGTACGCATTCAAAATGTTAGCTAAGAAGGAGGTGAATGCAATTTCTTAGGCTCATATGGTGGATCTTCTTTACGAAGAAATGATTTAAAATTTCACTTTTTACATAATTTTATAAAATATGTTTTTTTTACATTGAATAATACAAATTAAATATTAATAATTGTAGGGTAATCAATTATGTTCTTTTGATGATTTATGTGATTTATGTTACATTGAGTAGTACAAATTAAATATTAATAATTATAGGATAATCAACTATGTTGTTTTGATGGAGTTTTTAAAGTGATTGTGTTGATGGTATATATGGACTAGTACAAATTGTTAGTGTGTGTTTTTATAACATTTTATATTTATATTGGTATTTAATTGAGTAATACAAATTAAATATTAATAATTGTAGGGTAATCAATTATGTTGTTTTGATGATTTATCTTACATTGAGTAACACAAATTAAATATTAATAATTATAGGATAATCAATTATGTTGTTTTGATGGAGTTTTTAAAGTGATTGTGTTGATTGTATATATGGACTAACCCAATTGTTAGTGTGTATTGTTATAACATTTCATATCCCATTGGTATTTAATGGGATCAAATCTATTCAAAAAACATACCAACTCAATCCTTAAAATGTGATAATAAGGAACAAATCCTCTTAAAAATGGATTTCACATTAATTATACATATATCTTAAGGATTAATATTAATGACGTCAACCATTCACATTAAAAATATTGAACCTCAAGACCTTATCTTTGTAACAATATCACACAATATCTATAACATTGTGACATTATCACACAATATCTATAACATAAATGTGAATAGTATCATCATTTTTACTTGAAAATTATGAAAAAAAATAAAAAATTAAATGTGAATATAAAAAATTAAATGTGAATAGTATCATCATTCTCACTTGAAAATTATGCAACAACAATTTAAAAGAATGTTTGATTTATTTATGTGAAAAAAGTAAGGGTGTCAATTTAATGCCTCAAATAACTCAAATTGATATTTCCACCCATGGAATTTTTTTAATATAATGGAACCGAACATCCAAAGAAGTGATGATCCTCCATTCTCTCGTGAATCTCTTAGGTGTTTTACTTTTTTGTTTTCGAGATAGACTAATCATTACTTGATTAATATATGACAATACTAATGGGTTAGGTGTTCTACTTCTCTGTTACATAGATATAATAGTCATTAAGGTTCACATGAATGATGATACGAAGAAAATGATACATACCCAAAATTCCTTGGAAAGGTGAGATTGCTAAGTACTTATTTTTTTACTTCTCAAATAAAAAAGCATAATAAAATTAATCACAACAGCAAAAGATAAAAAAAATATATCATAATGAGTAGCAAAGAGTTATATTATTCAAGGAAAAAACAATTTTAGAGAGGTGTACGTGATGTTTTGCGGGGTGATTGTGTGAACTGCATGTGAATTGAACATGCAAATGTGCTACCATTAAGGTAGGGATCCCGAGTTTTGAGTGCCATAGAACTATTCCTTTATCATTTATTTTTAAATAATCAACCACTCCATGCAGATACCAAAAGTTATAATAGAGGAGAAAACATACACCTAACCACTCCATGTGAAGACTAAACAGTATAGTAGAGGAAACAACATACACAGATTAATAATATAATAATAATTTGGAACAACAAGGACCAATACACCATCGATGCAGTGTGTATGGATTGAGTAAACCACCTTCGTATTTTCACTCTATTGTTCTTAAACTAAGCTATAACCCAAGGTTGATTGTGTGATGCAGGATAATTTAAGCTATATGATTTTTTGCAATAAATAAAATAAATTGATGGAAGGTGTATTTGTAGAAAAATGGGAGTGTACACATTGTTTCCACACACTAAAAAGCAAGTGATATCTATTCAATAAATAATTGTGCACATATAAATACATCAATATTTTTCTCAAGATAGACACACTATGTTGGTCATACTAACAACCAGTTGAGAGAATATTTCAACCATGTACCAAAATAGGAGCTAAATAGTTGGACAAAATATCTCATTCCCACTAGATCTAACAACCTCCTTAAAATTTAGAAACGTATTTGGCACATATAATGTTATAGCCCTATTTTCCACCCTAGAGACACATTGAGGATGTACTGGTGTCATCATGTTGAGATATACCTTTTCTTCCTTAGATTTATAATTTTTTGAGGGAGCTCATGCCTTGCATGCCTAGAAAGGTGTGACTAGTCACATGTTGCATTGTTGGAAAGGTGTGATTAGTCACTAGCTACACTACTAGCATCCCATGATCACCCTTGTAACCTTATAAATATGGCGAAGTTCAAGGAAATCAACATTGGGTGACTTAAATCGATCTCACATGAATAGATTGGGAACTCAAAGTTTACTAAGTTCTAGAGATCTAGAAACATCCCCTAGCCTCCTCCATCAATCTATAAAAGGAAGACATTCCAAGGGAGGAAGGGAGGAAGAACTAAGAAGAAAACTTATGCTACAGAGTTTCAAAGGAGCTCTTCCACAATCTTATAGGTTTGAATCATTCTCTTTTCTTCTTACTCCATGGTTTAGGATTAGAGCTAGTATATCTAGAGGATAACTTTACTTTTATCTATCCTACAGTCCTTCTTAGATCAAGGGAGATTCAAGGGAGTGATCACTTATCTATCGGTTGGGGGGGGGGGGGGGGATTTCTCCATAACATGAGACAAAATCTACCTCACAATTACCAATAAAATAACAAAAAACAATATTCTTGTACGATCAAATATTAGAAATTAAGATATGAGACAAGTAGGAGTTAATAATTCCAACACTCTATGTACAAGATTTAAAAACACTCAACATAATTATTTATATGTGTACAATTATTGATTGAATAGAGAACATTCAACACAATTTTTTTGGTGTGTGGAAACAATTTCTACTCTCTCATTTCTCTACATGGTATTAAAGTTGGTCTAGGCCTAAATCTCTCGTAAGATGGGTCTGTTGTAACACCCTATTTTCCCCCAAGCCTGTAATTATGCTAAGACTTCATATGAGTATGTTTATGAAGTATGCAATGATGTTTTGATTTAATGAAAATACCAAATTCCTTGACTGAGAGGGAACAAACTTGAAATTATTGGCCATGATACACAAGTGGGAATTGATGAAGCAGGGATTGATTATGTGGTTGGGTAAGGTGGAGTTGAGTTGTTTTTATTAAGAAAATAAAAAGCTTGTTTAACAAGCTAACTTATGCTTGCTAAACATAAACTCATACCTCCTAGTGTACCGAATCTAAATGGAGCCACATGACCAGTTATGGAAGGCTAGGGAAGTGGTTGAGGCAGTTAATGGTTGTTGATGGATTGGTCATTTGTAGAAGAAAAGAGTCAATTGAATGACCTGACAACAACATATCACAATTTTCCCCTTCATAATGGGAACTATATGTTGTGTCTGGAGGAAGTCCACATGAATCCCAAGGAGATCAGTCGAGGAAGAGACCAAAGGTGGAAAAACACCACCATATACCACACATGGAGATATTAGATGAGACACCCAACACATTGAGTGTGGTATCAGAAAAAAAAAAAAGGAACGCACACATGGGAGTGGAAAAAGAAAAAATATGAACCAGAACTAGTGAGAAATAGACTCAGAAATAACATGCACTAATAAAAGAGGAGTTCAAGAGAAGATATTGAGAAAAGTGGAGGTTTCCTATAAGAAAATAGAAAACTTGTTCAATCTGAGAGTGATCACCCTAAATAGAGAAGACTCAAATCCAGACTGGAGAAAAAAGGGCTACAACTTGGTGCTTATTGGACAAAAGTTGAAACTAGTAAGGAGAGGTCTCTAAGGGATTGTTCAACAAAGAAGGGGATCCCTTGTGCAAAGGAAATATAGTTCAAAAACCACTTGATAAACCTATAGAGACCTTGAGCTCAATGGGAAGGATGAAACTTCTATTGTTGTCAGTGGAGAAAGGAGAGTAATCTTCCTAGATCATCTGAGTAGGAAACCATCTAAATCATTCCCCCTATGGTATCATGGCTTGGAATAGGGGTTGAATACTAGGCACTTTGAAGTGTGGCCTAAGGTTGGGAAGAAAAAAATTCTCTCTCAATCAAATGGTATTGGGAATTTTCCTGATCATGTAAGTGTATAACTTGTTTTTTTTTAATTGTGTATGGATGATGTATGCATATGTATAATTGTATGGTTAATAGGAAACATAAATGATTACAATTGCAAGAAATATATGAATGGATGGGATGAGATGATGATACCTTTTTTTCCTATCAAACCATGAGGTCATTCAAGTGCAGGAAGTTATGTCCCTAGGAACCTCGTGGCCTTAAAGGAAATTTTGTAAGACATGGACAAAAACATCATTTAACCAATGATGTGGGTGTCCTATTGGCTGAAGAGATTCTTGTGAGGAATAGAGAAAACTGAGTCCTGAGAAAGTCTCAATCTTTGTGGAAAGAACACAAGATATGAAAGAACTACCTTTTTATGAAGATTAGTCAGTAAAGTCTTGAAGAAACCTTGAATTTAACTAAGTCCCTAAGACGAGCATTAACTAGTAATGAAATTCAATGATGCGTCAAGAGAGATTATAGTCATTAGTTTGGTGGGATGAGTAATATTCAACCCTTCACTAGTAATGGCATCATCATCGAGAGAGATTGAGCTCCAAGACTTAAGAGATATCCGATGAAAATGATGAGGCTCTAGAGATGAGATCTAGATCATTGAGCTTGATGTATCGTCATCGAAGCATGAAAGGTTGCTAAGACCATGTGTTGACCAAGAGTGTTGATGATGATAAAGGCTTGAGGAATAATGAGAGTCATTGATCAATACAAAGAAGAGAGAGAATATTTCTTCCATAGATGGGCGATAGGGTCCTATTGAGCAATAAAATAGGTGACAACGTCACGATGATGTGGCAAGCCAACGTGGCATCTAGAATGACTGTAGGGGTAATGTGTGTCATCATTGGAATGGTTGATGAGACAGGAGTATTCCTTGAGGGCCTAAAAACCCTTATTGCGTCGACGATGATCTAGACTGTCAGATTGGAAGAATGTCAGATCACAACCATTCGTTAGAGATTGTTGATCATGGTCCAGAGGTGTGGACAAAGGAAAGTGCCAATGATTATGAGGTTTCGGGTTAAACAATAGTCGTTGATTGGTGGTTATATGGGATCAAATATCAACCATGGATCCCTTTGGGTCCCATCCATGCATCGTGAGGAAATTTGAAGATTTGGAGGTTGATTGGCATGCAATTTGGAGACACTAACACAAGCAAATCCATTGAAGGTTAGACTCAAAAGTTGTCATATCTGGGAAGGGTCGGATGGGTGGTTCGTCATCAGAGAATTAAAATTTGAATGTTAGTGCTCTATAGGAGTTAAGAAACGATGACGAAAAAAGGCTTTCAAGGTTAGAAACCATGAAATGACGATTTAGGCTAGTTCTAGTTGGTGCCATGTTAGTACCACATCAGATGAAACGAGTGGTAGGTAGCCATGTGCTAGTGAGGTGGATTTAGATAATTAGGGTTTGTATATTTCAGGAGGCTATAAATTGAGATCCATAGGTCAGATCCAGGCCTGGTCACAATCGTTTGGACGCTCCAGATGACCATGATCCATCTATGGCCCTTAGAATTGATAAGAGTTGAGTTGAGAAGAGAGGAATATTAACATCCCACCAAAATAAGAGAAGGTTAGGGGGTAGGTTGTGCTACAAAGTGGTATTAGAGAATATTTCCAACTCTAGTCTTGAACGGGTTTCCAAGGCTGCTTGAAATCATTTAAATAAGTATTTTACTGATTTTCTAGCATGCATAATTTCATGAGTAATGTAATCACTGATAGAATTTTTTGTTTCATCACGTAGGATGTACTGAAGGGAAAAATAGGTGACAAGTATAACACATTATGTATGACACCTCACACCTTATAGACGAAGAGTATGATGGTGGAAGGGATAGAGAAAATATTCCATATTTGATGGCCATTATTGGAATTATGAAGGAAGACAATGAGAGGCTTATGAGAGCCCAAGCTAAATAGGAAAAGTTAAATGCACTACTACTGTAGAGCCTATCTGAAATCCAAAAATATATGCAACAAGGTCCTAGGAAAACAAAGTTGAAATTTTCGTAGAGTTTAAAAACCACTTTGGATGTGCAGAAGCGTGGATTAGATCATAATGATGCGAGAAAGAGTTCTTCTAGGAAGAGAGATCGAGATGCCAAAAAAGGCAGATCATGCGGAAATATTTACACAGAGTTGTCTGGTAGGAAGACTGATTCGATATCATTTTTTAGTAGTGTCACATTATAAAGTGTCCCAAAGAAGAAGAAGAGGAATACTTGTCAGATTTATTTAACTGAATAGTTCAATAAGGCTAAGATTCCTACCTGCAATGGAGAGATTAATAAAGGATAATAAATCAAAGCATGGTTGTTTGGTTTGAAGAAGTACTTTTAGGTACACAATTACTCTGAGAATACAAAGGAAAGGATTTTCATATTAAACCTAAATGGAGGAGCTTATATTTATCTGGAAGACCTCAAAGAAATTAATGGATTAATGGAAATAAATTGACATGGAAGCAGTTCAAGAAATAATTTCGAAAGGATTACCTATCAGAAAATAATTACGATAAAAAAATCAAGGAATTCCATGAGAATAAGTTGGGATAAATTACCATGGATGCATATGCCAAAAGGTTTATGGATTCATTGAGGTATTTCCCCTACCTTAAGGATGAGAAAGTGAGAGTGAAACATTTTCTCAGTTGATTGACATAGTCCTACTAGGATCTAATTGAATTCAAGAAACTTAAGACGTTGGGGGAAACCATTAGAAATGCTAAGTGTTTTTATGATCAGTCTAAGCATAAGAAATATCCTTCAAAGGATTTGAGGAAGAAATACAAGAGTGTATTCCATAAGAAGGGATTTAAATCCTTTCCATACAAGAATTTGAGGAAGGGGTATAGTTGGGTCAACCAAGAAGGAGTGTACATCAACAAAATTTTCCATCTCAAAGTGGAAACAAACTAGCATAGAAATAAAGAGAAAGAGCATAGGAGCCCAAGAAAGGACCTTTTCAATGTTGATGATGTGGATAACCACACCTATTGAGGGATTTTCCCCATAGGGATCATGAGGGGATAAATTTATGCAATGTGTAGGAAGTAGCTACAATCAATGGTGTAGCTTGAAACTTGTCGAGAATTAATGCAACTATAGAGAACTGATAAGCCTACCACAAAGCCTCTAAGGTGGAATTGGAAGGTATATTTCACCTTGGGTTGTTGAGGCATGTTCATTGCAGAGAAAGAAACATGCGAGAGTATGGTTAGTCTAGTTAGCCACTAGAATGAAGAGGAAATTGGTTGAGTGAATTGAAGCATGTCAGATTGAAAGGAATGGATTGCAAACTCAGGTAGCCTTGAATATCCTTCCCCTAGGTTCCTACAATGTACTATTGGGAATGGATTGATTAGGTACCCAAAAGTAAAGGTTAAATTGTTGTGAGTAGGTTTTAGAATGTAAATGCAAGGAATATTGGCGTAAAATTGGAGACCGGGGTTTTCAGAGGTTACCAACAAATATACCGTTGTAGTCTAGTAGCACTAGCATATTCAACCTTATGCAAGGGAAGGATGTCTCACTTGAAGTGCAACTGAGACTTATGTATGATAAAGTGAGTTAACTTGGACACACCATCATATCTAGTGCAATACAATACAAAACAATATTTGAATGTGGAGAGACCATATCATCAGAAGTCTTAAACTAGTAAATGCATCGGATAGTCCATGTTGTGGAACATAAAGATAAAATAATACATTAAAGAATCATGTTAAGCAATATCACAATGATCGATTACATAGAACATGACAGATTGTGTAGTAAATAGATCAAACATCCATACACATAATAACAATTTTTTGGTTCCCAAATAATCTTTTATGTATTATCAGTTCACATCCCAATATACATAGAGTACTTCCTCCATAACACGACTTATACAACATAATCCTTAATTAAGTATGTGATTTGGAATCTCATACTTCTACGCAAGCATAGTTCATTTCCCGAAATACCTTATAATGGCTTATCATAGTAGAAAATAATGGAAAAATATTATTAATGATATAACAAAAGAGAAACTCAACAAAACTCCATAACATACCAACATATATCTAACAATAATATCACAAGAATGACCTATTCACAACCTAACAACAACTGAACAACAACAACCTTTTTTTCATTACATGTTCCCATATTGATGCCTTTCCCTCAAGTATTTCTTTGGCTTCTCGAATCCTCTATTGTCTATTCTTTATTATGCTTCCTTTTTGCATGTGCTTGAAGGTTTTGGCTCTTTCCGATGCTCTTCTAACTGGCACATGATTGTTTTCCTTGCTGGCACACTGGAAGTTAGCTTTTTTCCACTTAAATCTCTCACTGATGTACTAAATTGTTCCAAAAAATTATGTGGGATTCAAAATGGAGGGCCCAATAGGCCCCAACCATAATATTTGACTCATCCTGCATCAAAATGTTGGCTCATTCCATTGGCCATCTATAAATTGAGGGCCCAATTCCATCACAATCACAAGTTCCTACGCATGAAATTGATCATAGTGTGTGACTCGATCCTACCATTTCCTCACCAAAATCAAAGCACTTGGAAAAAATTACTATGTGGCGTTAACATCATGTTCCTCAATCTTAGTATCCATTAGAGTATTCCACTCTATGTCAGGAATGGATTCCAATTGTTGTATTGGAACATACTTTGCTTGGAAAATTGGCCTGAAATGCCAAAGAATTGTATTCGCATCTCTGTTAGCATCATCCATGGAAACAAAACTATCATACTTAGCTTGTATCTCAAAAAAATTATCCTATTGCTCAATAGGATCATATATGGATTGGGCTATGCATATTCTTACGAGTAGCTCACAAATCTTCGACATGCTTACTGCATTGTTCCAAAAATCCAACCCGGTCTGTGACCATATCGAAGAGTCGACAACATTCCTCGGTACGATCATGAAGCGAAGAGTTGACATTGGTTTTTTCCTCGACTGCATGTGTAATCTTTTGGAGGAGTTCTTTGGGTTTCTCCTTTTATTTTAATTTGAATGAAACTAACTCCTATTGCAAGGTATCTATCTTGGCAGCCAACTGAGACCATGCACCAGTAATGAGCTCAACTCTGTCAAGTGGCGCAATGTGAGTGACATCTTATGGAAGCTCAAAAATGACCCATAAGAAACAAGGACATACTTGAACAAACTTATTTGTGATGTTCGTGACAATGGATTCAACCTATACCCACAGGATCTACTCATATGCTTTGGATGTAGTGTCTTCATTGACAACCTCTCTCAAATATTTCACTTGTTGTTTAAGGTATTGATTTTTATGCTCAACTGTTGTGATCCACTTCTCCATTTAGTCAATGGAAGCTTGGATAAGGTGGAGGATCTGTGGTGTAGCCCATGTGGAAAACTCTCCACTGGTGAAAATGGAATTCAAGGGAAACCAAGAAGTAAGCGACTGACTTCTTGGAAAATCTAGGGGAACCAACACCATCTGGGGTAGGTGAGTGATCTTTGGGGCTTCATGCAATTTGATCTGTTACTTCTGATGGAAGTGTTGTAAGAACCTCTATTTTCTCTGAACATAGCTCCAATATAGATCATCATTATTGAGGGTCCTATAGCAGAGGCAAAATTTATTCCTTGATAGAAGTAGTGTTATGCACTAACTGAGTGTCATCATGGGAATCTAGTTGTTCCCGTGGAGGGTCCTCATCCATCATAATATGTGTTTAGGTCCCTTTCTATGATTGTAGATGGAAAGACGTTTCGAGAGGTGTGTGTAGGGGGAATTTTACTTCTGGGATTTGAGGATAAGTGGATGGGAATGGACCAATGGTACTAATAGTTATGGCGGGATGGGAAGTATAGTCTAGAAAAAGAAATTCAAAATGGTTATGATCTAGGAATGAAAAAGGCATTTTCACGATGGTGGTGGCTTCCTCGACGATAGTGGTAGATTGGAGTTGCACTGCAGGTTCATAAAGAATATGTATAATGGCAGGTGTGGATGGTAAAGTGAATGGAATAGAAAGTCTAGTGCACGTTTGGGGTGGGGTGGTATGAAATTGAGGGGGGGTTGTATGCGAAGTGGAGTAGTTTGGGCTTGAGGTGAGATGGAGGAAAGGGAGGTGTCCTAAGTGATGAAACTATCACTGAGGGATTTTTTATGCAACTTATTCCAAGGAAAAATAGAAGTCGGGACCTCCAGGAATTTCTCACCTAATATCACAGATTCATAAGGAATGGATAAAAATGGAACCTGAACTGTCACTCAGAAAGGATTCCTACTCATCTTTCATTTTCCTCTTCCTCTGAGATGGAGGGTGTCTATGTTCTCTTTCTCTCACTAGGGCCTGCGCTTGATGACTCTACTGGAGAATGCCTTTGTGAAGTGGCCAACATGGTGTAGGAGGTACCTGCCAACATATCTTCCCTAATGACCTCCGACCATCCCTTCATGTCCTTTTCAAACACTACTGCATCCAGATAGAACATAAAAACAATCATATGAATTAGTGCTAAGGAAGCTCCTAATGGAAACATAAAAGTGTGGCCGCAGTTCATACCAAACCAAATGTGGTGAGTATGCTTGTTGAGTATTGTCTATGGAATACAGATCCTTTGAGGTGTGGTAATCATCTCAGTGTTCCACTATGAAAAATAAACATTGTGATCGACAACATTGTTGACCAAGTTCTGAGCATTCCAAGAATCGAATAACTTGATTATTCACGGATCAAAACCATGGGGGAGTCGTTGACCTTGGGGTGGTTGTCATTTCCACATCACAAAATAGAAAATAAAGTAGCCATAGATGAAGTATGTGGTCCACTCATGGACGTATGCATAGGCCTGTAACATCTTTGTAGCAGGTATTGGGACTGGTTCAGTGGTGCTCCATTTTTGGTGAATTCAACAACCAATATTGTGTCGAGCATACAATCATTCTTTGTATACTTTTTCATTACCTAGCCAACGATGTTGTAGAAAGCACAACATACCTGTGTATCATTAATGGGATCAATATGGGTGCCATGACCTGCTTGATGAGTGTCATATAGATCGTATAGGATGAGTGTACCCTTTTTCCTGCCATGCTTCCCTGACCCCTAGAAGTTGTCTGATACATTTTGACCTGTCAGAGACAAGATTGTTAACTAATGGATGTATTCAACATGTATGGGGTATCCCTTGTCCAACCACAGTGTGCTATTGTGGACTCAATTGATCAGAGATTTGGCACATTTTGTGACTTCGCCAGGAGTGTCAAACACCGCAAAGTCCCACAAATTCATCAATGTGTTCTCTTGCAAGGGAAGAAACAATTGCTTCCACTACCATTGGAAGTCACCATCCAGAAAGGTGTTGCAATCCATAAATGTATGAACTTCCAACAATGGGTATTGGGAAACATTAATGAAATGGATGTCCACACGCCGAGTGTGTTCCACCTTCCCATGGAGGTCATCTAAAAATTTGACCCATGGATCGATGAATTTGTCTGGGACAACAACTATGATTGGAGCAACGAATTTTGGGGAAGATCCCTGACCAGAGGTGAGAACCTTCCTAGTAGGCTTACAGAGTTAAACAAAGAGATATCGGGGATGGGGTCATAGACATAAGCTCACAGGTCGCTCATTGGGCTCCAGGAATGAGTATATAGTTAGCGCGATGATAATGAAATAATATTGATCCATCGGCTAAAGGTGTGTTTATAAGCGATATATAAAGGGTGGTGTGATTACCATGCATTGAATTCTACATGGTGATAATAATGGGAATTAATGTCGACTAAATCCCTTGAATGTATCAAAATCCACGACGTGATTTAGGAAACTAAATGAGTAGCGGAAAGTTGGTAACTAGACATCAGATCAACATGGGAAAGTAATGAGCATGCCAATGGAAAACCAAAAAAAGGATGGACATGAGTTAATAGTTAATTGAATATGATAGGTAGTAACACGATGGAAAGCAAAAGGTATTAATAGCTTGTAATGACCCACGTGATGACACTAGGGCGTGGAATTAAACTTCGGAAATGTTAATTACGAGAAGATGTGAGTGAGACCTCCTTGACCACAAAGTGAGTGTCTAGGCTAGACGACTTGGAAATGACACTAAACTATATGAAATGTGAGTGTAGACCACGTTACTGTATTATTTATAGAACCAGAAAAACAAAGAAAAAAAAGGAAAACATAGACATAAATAGAAAATGAAGAAAAAATAGAGATCCTACCTACGAAACTCACTCCCTGATACATGAGCATACCGAAAATTTATTTATGAGGTAGAAATTTGGGGCTTCATTCATGTACCATTTACCCATCTGGGTCTAAGAATTCCATTGAGTTTCACTAATTTGACAGCTCCAAAGTCACATATTTCTACAACTGTGAAAGGGCCAAGCTAATGTGTCTATAGATTCCTTGGATGTTTATGGTACTTGCTATCGTATAATAGCATGAGGGCTTGCAAAAACTATTTACACTTTATATATTTATAATGACAGGCCTTTTTCTAGGATTCCTCCACGGTATGATGAAAGTATTCTAAGAATCTAGCTTCCTCAAGTTCCATCAGTTCCTTGACCCACTCAGTAAGTGATTCATCATCTATCGTCTTAGTATCTTGAAAAATGAATAAAATTAGGGTTAGAAACTTAGTTGGGACAACTATTTCTCTGACATGTACCAGCTGAAAGGGAGTATACATGTTTAATCACTTTCTGGTATTCCAGTAAGCCCATAACACAGTTAGAACTTGGTGATCCCAATCATCCCGATTTACTCAACAAACTTTAGTAAGCCCCATCTTCAATATTTTATTAAATGCTTCCATTGTTCCATTATCTTGTGGATGGTAAGGACTGCTCCTATGATGTCAAATAAAAAATTCTCTTGTAAGGGTTGTGATAGTATCACTGACAAAGTGGGATCCTTGATCACTGGTCAAGCTCCGAGGACAACCAAACCGGGTAATAATATTTTGAAAGATAAAATGTGTTGTTGTGTCTATATAGAAATCTTGAATAGCCTCCACTCCAACCCATCGAGTTAGCTAATTAGTTGTAGTAATTATGTATCTTTCCTTGGAATTTGTGACAGGGGGATTTATCAGACCGATGAAATCAACAACCCATTTTTGAAATGCTTGCAGTGCTCATATAGGGTGTAGAGGTAACTCATCACGACGATATGGCTTCCCTAATCTTTGACATTCATTACAAGCCCAATCATATTCCTTAGCATATTTAAACACCATCAGCCACTATAACTGTTCCTGTAAGATATTCTTGGTAGTATCCTTGCTACCAACATGTCCTTTGTCCACTCCAGTGTGACATTCCCATAGAATATTAGGTATTTCATGGTCTAGCACACAATGCCTCAAGATTCTATCCAATCCTAATTTGTACAATTGGCTCACAATTAGTTGATAGCCTGCTGTAAAAACCATGAGGTTCCTTTTTGAGTTGCGTAATAGCCTATGATCATAGTACTACTGGTTAAAAATAATGTAATGTCTGAACGATAATCACGAATAGACTCAATAGAAAAAAGATATGCATCAGGGAGATGATCATCTACTGCTACGCCACTTTCTCCTGAATCTAGTCTATAAAAATGATCTGGCCCCACATTTAGTTTACTAGGCTTGATAATGACCTCAAAAGAAAACTCCTGAAATAACAAAAACCATCTACAAATTCCACCTTATAACACAAGTTTGTTAACTAGATACTTCAAATTAGAGTGATTAGTGAAAAAATTAAAATGACTTCCTAACAAATAATGTCTAAACTTTTGTAAATCATAAACCATTTCCAAACCTTCCCTTTCAGTTGTAGTATAGTTGTGCTCAACCTAACAAATATTTTTACTCATAAAGTAGACATGATGATCAAGATTTCCTTCCTCTAGTTGTGCCAAAATAACACCCAACACAATCATAGAGGCATCAATGCCTACATGGAACTCAATTTTCCTATTAGGATAAGATAAAATAGGTGCAGTAATCAACTTCTCTTTTAGCATGTCGAACGCTTTATCATAGTCATCATTCCAACAAAATTCTTCGGAGTTCTTAAGCAATTGTTCCAAAGGTGTTGTTATACTTGTGTAATTCCTAATAAACCTTTGATAGAATCCAGTATGTCGTAAAGTAGTCCACAACTATTTAACAATGGTAGGAGGAGGCATATTGATAATTTTTAAGCTTTCACAGGATTGACTAGCACTCCTTCCCTACAAATTATATGTCCTAGTAGGTTCCAAAAGGGTACAAAAAATTACATTTTCTCAGATTAAGGAAAATCTATATTTGTTTTCAATGATCCAATATGATCTATAATATTCCGATGTGCTCCTTCAGTAAGTTATACATAGTCCAATCATCCAGGTATACCTTGAGAAACTTATGAATGAAGTCAAAGAATGTTGCAATCACTATCCAAGGGAACGCAGTTGGGGCATTCTTGAGCCAAAAAGGAATAACATTATAGGAAAATTATCCCCACTCAATTGTGAAGGTAGTATTTTTCTTGTCTTCTTCAGTGATTTGAACTTGGTGGTATCTATAAAAACCATCTATAAAGGAATATGCTTATTTTCTGCTACTTGATCCAGTACCTAATTGCTAAAGGGGGTTGGAAGGGGGTCATGTACACAAGCAGTGTGTACAATTCTGTAGTCCACACAAAATTGTATATCCTCCATACCTTTATTGGTTTTTATTATGATAGGAATGATCCATTCAGCCTTATGAAGAGGGAAAATCAATCCAGTTTACAACATCCTATCAATCTCCTTCTTCAATTTCTATTTGATTCTAGGGTTCAGATGATATGGAATGTGTTTAAATGGTCTTGAGTCGGGCTTTAAATATATCTTCATCTTTCCAAAATTTCCCTTAATACCTTTTAGCTCTGAAAATATTGTAGGGAATAGATTCTCATATTTCTGTGGCAGAGCCTGTATCTATGTCATGGTATGATCATCCTAGTAATCCCCTATGGAAGTTAGCTTAGGCTGGTACTCACTCCCTATGTTTAGTTTTTTCAAATTCAGGGGTTTAGAATAAGAGATATTAACATCACCCGACTTAGTGTCATGCAGAACTCTAGTTCCTTATGATTCTTTAAATGTCAAATTCCTAAGATCATCTAGGCCTTCAGTATCTCTTAGGTCTTCATCAAATTTTCTACAAGTCAGATTCATCAGGAAACATATTTTTATTAATCTTTTGCAAATCTAGAGTGATTTCTAGGGACTTAGCAGAGAATAAGAAGTCTTGGAAGAACTGGCTTTGAAGGATTTCCCAACAAGTGGTTTGTTGTTGAGCCTCCTCATGTACATACCAAGAAGTTGGAATTTTTCCCAAAGAATGAATAAAATGATGTACACAAAATTGGGAAGGCAGTTTCACAACAACTTCCCATACCTTAATACAATGCACAACATCCTCCCATGGATCAAAAAACCCATTGTATGCTACCAATGTTGAGGTTTGACTATTTGGTTCATGCTCCTGATTCGACTGAGTAACCTGTGAAGGGAAAATGAATCAATGTTGGATGGCATGCTTTTATTTTTCCTAAGAAGATAAAGTACTCTTGTGGTTGGCCCACCATATAGTTGAAGACGATCCTAGCAAAACATCAAGTACATGAATTCTTTTCTATGGAAAAACTTTATCCTCCAAATCAACAAGAAAGCTACATAAATGTAAAGTGCCATTGTAAACAGGGAAGTCTCTAACCTTTGATCCAATCCACATAGAATCTATAATAGTCACAGTATGCCAAGAGAAGTGCTCATATTTTCCATGTTGCCAGTTTTCAAAAGTGACCTTTGAATCTTCCCCTACATATTGAATACTCCCCTATCTTACCGAGTTGTCTACAATAGGATTAATATAGTCCACTAGCCTCCCTATAGTTAGAGTGTAGAGGTGATCAAAGACATCTTCTCCGATATTCTCCTCGACTAAATTTGTATATCGAGGGCCTTGGTAAGGGTCTAGTGGTTGGGTTACTTTCATACCATCTGCTTCAAAATTCATGATTTCCTTGTTAAGGTCTATGATAGATAAATTCTCATAACCGCAGTTGATTCCCAATAGAGCTAGGTATGGGTCCTTTTCTGTAATGTCCCTTTCCAAATAGGAGATGCAGAGAGGAGGCTTAGTGGTCTAAACCTCCCCTTTAGACTATAGCCAGGGCCAAAGAGGGGTAAATAGGGTTACTAGAGGTCATTCCAGTCACAGGTGTTATATTCGAAAAGTGACATTGATCTAAAAAGGGTTAAAAACGCTTTTAAGTCATTATGAGCTAAAAATAGAAGTCAACAGTGAATTAGGGTTTCAGCAGTGATTTAGGGTTTTGGAATTCAATAGTGAATTAGGGTTTCAGCATGATTTAGGGTTTTGAAAAGATATAAAGGAAGGGTTAGAAACCTAATTCATTATTATGCATATTATGACTTGTCATTGAGCAGAAAGGTGCATCTCAGGAGAGATAGTTCAGTGGATTCCAGGTGGAAGACACCAGTTGGCTGATTTTGATGTTGAGAGACACACCCTAGTCATCGGGAAGATCATTCAGGTCTTCCATCATTGTTCAACAGTAGTTATACAGTGTTCAATAGCAAGGGCGCATTCATCCAGAGTGAGGGCGCAACTTCTGAGAGGGTTTTTAGTAGAATTATCCCATCTAGGGATAATTTTGAGATTTCCCTCTGACCCATTTGAGAGGAGGGAAAGGCACATCTTTTTCCTAGTTCCTCATCAAATTGCAACGGAGGAATCAACTGGGATGAATTTTCCAGACTTGGACGTGTGACACTTTTGGAGGGCACATTTGGAGTTTAGGGAAACCCTTCCAACCCATTTCCCAAAATACCAAGGAGGTCATTTTGAGACATATATTGTGTGATTCCGACGATGGAATCACTAGGACGCATTTTTCCAGAAGAAGAGGGGCGCATTCCCCCAAGGGTATCCATTCGGGGTCCAGATTCATCGGTAGAGGGGTCCGACAGATACCAGTACTGAGGACTAGAGCAGGGCGCATCATTTGGGATAGTTTCTAGGCCATTCCAAGAAGAATAGCTCCCAGGGAAAACTTTCCAGACTTCCACTAGTTACCGTTAGAGCTGCCATAGTCCCAATGCATCCATTGATTCCGTAGTGCTCCCATATTCTGGGTATTATCTTTTGTTGTTTATTTGTATTCCAACTAAGATCCTTTTGTGTTTTTATCTAGCCGAGTGTTGTCATTTTATTCAACCACATTCAGCCTTTTGTAATCCACAGAGATATCATAATATAAACTGTGCAGTCCTTTGTCACATTTATTATTTGTATGACCATTTATATGATGTAAATGATTGATCCTACACACACATTAGTAGTGTTTCCTAGACTATCCAAGTCAGGAACATTATAGTGGTATCAAAGCTTTAGTCCTGCTAGCATGTGACTAAAGACAATGAGTGCAGCAGAAGACCCAGAGGGTCGTGAACATGTAGGTGACAAATATGTCACTTACAACAGGCATAAGGAAAGAAGGCATAGGCTTGATTTCCCCCCTTTTCCTCCTAGCTCAGAGGAAGAGGAAGAGGCACACAGAGAAGTAGAGAGAAGGGAAAATCATGAGGATGAGCGTGAGGCAGAGAGGATGCTAGGAGACAGATATGAGCGACTAGAGGGAAGTGGCAAGGCCCCTGTAGATCCAGAGACAACTTTCATGTAGGTTATCAATGATATGTTATATAGTCAACGGACTATGTATCCGTCCTTGGCATAGGTTGTTGATAGATTGGATAGAGTGGGCACCCCATACACACAAGTCTCGCATGCAGCACAACAGAACTTAGGAGCAGGTAGTACACCCCAGTCACCCTCTCGCACATACACCTCTGTGAGTAGGATTCCCAAACCATTGTTTCCCAGTTTCTAGAGGGCACCCCCAGTAGCAGCACCGCCACCGATAACACAAAGGCCACCCATTCATGTAGATGACATTGCAGAGTATAGGAGGGAGTACACAACATTAGGTCATGAGTTCTATCAGGACATGACCTTAGTCGAGTACTGTGGACTCAGACTCATGAACCTCCCCAGAGAACTGTAGAGGGGAGGACCAGAATAGCAGCAGGGGAATAACCTCGATTTCATCCAAAAATTTGGGAAACTCACCATCCCTTGTTTCGATGGATCGTCCAAATACACCGCCAGAGCTTGGGTAGAAAATATAGACACGTATTACAAGCTCAACCAGATGACCAAGACAGAGGCCATCTGTTTCACGACCTTACACTTGGAGGGTGAGGCACATGAGTGTTGGTATCATGGACTGGTGACATTGGTTCATAGTCACATCACATCCTATAGGGATTTTACAGAAAGGCTCGTGGATAGGTTTGACAGGAAGGATCCCAAGATACACTTCAGGGATCTAGCCCAATTGAGACAAACTGGCACAACAGAGGCATCCATCACAGAGCTTCAACGGGTAGTCTTGAAAGTGACAGATATATCAGAGCCCAGGATAATCATGCTATTCACAGAAGGACTCATAGAGCCTTTGACAGGATGGGTGAAGGCATAAAGGCCTCCCACTTTGTAGGATGCCATCCTTCACACTCAAGATCTGGTAGACTCAGTGCCAAAGAATAAAAGTTTCTCCAAACCATTTGTGCCCCAGAGGGATCGAGACAGGAAGCCATTCCAGAGAGAATGGAAGGGCAAGGAGAAGTTGGATGATCACACTAGGCAAGATCTTATGAGGAAGAATCTTTTCTTCAGCTACAAAGATCCTTGGGTCCCAGGCCATAGGTGCATGGGCAAGGGAGAGATTCATTATATTGAGGTAGAAGTAGACAGCGTGGAAAGTGAGGAGGAGGAGAAAGATAGTGGATCCATTAGTTTAGAGGAGGAGTCAGCACCAGCAGAGGAGAAGCCTCTCCGTAAACCACTGACACTGACAGGAGCCCATCCTTAAGTAGTCCCACAACCACCCGAGCAGGCTAACAGGAGGAAACCAGCAAAAGGAGGAGTCATAGCCACCATTTATAGTGTTCCCACGTATGATACCCTCCATATTAGAGGGATTATTCAGGGGAAATGGGCAATCGCCCTGATAGATCATGGGGCCACCCACAACTTCATCGACGCTTTAATAGTATCGAGAGGGGCACTTCAGACAGAGGAGTTTGAGGGGTTTGATGTTGCAGTAGCAAATGGCCACACAATGGAGTGTCTAGACAAAGTTCCAAACTTAGAGATGAAGTTAGGTAACTACAAAGTGAGAGACACATTTTATGTGGTTGACCCATCGAACACAGATGTGGTTTTAGGAGTTCAGTGGATGATTACCTTGGGAAACATTACTACCAACTACCAAACCTTGGAAATGGGATTCAGAGATCAGGATGGGAAGAAGGTTGTTCTAAGAGGTATATCGACAGGAGCACCCAGGACAGTTTCAACCAAGAGGATGGAGAGGATATTTAGACATGGGGAGGCAGTATATGCCGCAGAATGCTTGATCACTACTCAAAAGGATTCTGAAGTCCGACAACAATACCATACAAAGATCAAGAATTTATTGGGATGACATCAACAGGTCTTTGAGGCAATTCCACCAGGGAGACCACCTGACAGGGGGTTTGAGCACACCATTGAGTCGAAGGAGGGGGGAAAACCTATGATCACTCCCCCCCCTACTGTCATCCTAGGAGGTTCAAGGATGAGATAGAGAAGGCAATCAAGGAATTGTTGGCAATGGGACACATCAAACTGAGAAGCAGCCCATTTTCTTCTTCAGTTGTCTTAGTTCTGAAGAAGGATGGCACAATGAGGATGTGCATTGATTACCGAGCCTTGAAAAAGAAAACCATCAAGAACTGGTACCCTATCCCATGCATTGATGAGTTGATGGACGAACTACATGGGGCAGTTTTCTTCTCAAAAATTGATCTATGCCTTAAATATCATCAGATCAACATCCGAGAGCAAGACTTAGAGAAGATGACATTTCGATGTCATTTTGGACACTTCAAGTTCCTGGTTATGCCATTTGGGCTAACCAATGCACCCGCTAAATTCTAGTCTTGCATGAACTATATATTCAAGGATTAGTTCAGGAAACCAGTCTTGGTTTTCTTCGACGACATATTGATCTATAGCCGGTCATGGCAAGAGCATATGAGGCACCTGGATGAGGTATTGAGCATCATGGAGGCACAATAATTATATTCCAAAGAGTCCAAGTGTGAGTTTGGTATGACAGAGCTCGTTTACTTAGGCCACATCATCAGTGCACAGGGGGTATAGGTGCACCAAGAGAAGATCAGGGCCATTCTAGATTGGTCGATGCCCAGGAACGTGACAGAATTAATGAGTTTCTTCAGGCTGTGAAGCTATTACAGGCGGTTCGTCCGGGTTTTTTCTCAGCTTGGAGCACCGCTGACAGATCTTACCAAGCATGGAGCCTTCATATGGATCGAGAAATCACAAGAAGCCTTTGATTACATGAAGGAAGTCATGGGCACTTGTCGAGTGTTGGCACTACTAGGCTTCACCTTGCCATTTGTACTAGAGTGTGACACATTCGGCGAAGGGATTGATGTAATTTTGATGCAGGGAGGACACCCCATTGTATTCAAGAGCTGGAATCTTAGTCAACTTGAGAGTTTGTACTCCATTTATGACAAGTAAATGTTGGTAATAATGCATGCCTTGACCAAGTTAAGACAATATTTGGTGGGCAACAAACTTGTGGTCAAGACCGATAACAACAATTTGAAGTATTTCCTTGAGTAGGACCTCAGTGAGCGCCAAAAAAAATGGGTGATGAAGGTACACGCATTCAACTTTGACATAGAGTATGTCAAGGGGAAGAAGAACATTGTGGTCGATGCACTATCGAGGAGACCTACAACATTTTCTTTGATGGCGATTTCAGTAGATTGGAAATCCCACTTGTTAGTGGAATATTCCAAGAACAAGTTCTCTTGTGAGGTGATGTATGGGAAGATACAGGATGATCGGTATAGGTTCATTGATGATGTCATATTTTACAAGGATAGATTCTACTTGGTGCCAGATTCAGGGCTCAAGAAGAAGATCCTCATCGCAGTTCATGATTCACCTCTAACAGGCCATCAGGGGTTTTTCAAAACCTATAGACAAATCAAAGAGAGGTTCTCATGGAAGGGTCTCAAATAGGATGTTATGAGACACGTTAGTGAGTGTGTGACTTTCCAGTAGAACAAGTCAGAGAACGCTCTTCCAACAGGGCTACTTCAGCCACTCCCCATTCCATATTAGAAATGGGAGAGTATATCTATGGACTTCATCACAGGTCTGCCCAAGATCCAGGGTAAGGAATGTATCTATGTGGTGGTCGATAGATTGACCAAGTTTGCTCACTTCTATGCCATACCGACACAGTATAGCGTAGTTCAGGTAGCCAAGATTTTCTTCAGGGAGGTCTTCAGACTTCATGGGTTGCTGAAGAGCATTGTCAGTGACAGGGACAGTCGGTTCATAGGGACATTTTGGAGAGAGTTGTTTCGGTTGGTGAGAAAAGAGTTGACACCTAGCACCAGTTATCACCCTCAGACAGATGGGCAGACCGATATTGTCAACAAGTGGGTTGAAGGGTATTTGAGGAACTATGTAGGACGACAATAGAGAACATGGGTAAAGTGGTTACATTTAGGAGAACATTTCTACAACACCACCTTCCACATGTCCATTGGTATGACACCCTTCCAAGCATTGTAAAAATATGATGATCCCACTTTGGTAGAGTTGGTATTCTAGGATAGAAGAGCTCCCAAGGCCAATGATTGGATCATAGAGAGTCGGGAGATTCTCAAGTTGTTGAAAGAGAACCTACAGACGATGCAAAACCGACAAAAGATAAGTACGGATAGGCACAGGATAGAGCACAACTTTGAGGTTGGAGATTTGGTTTTCTTGAGACTCCAACCCTATGGAAATTCATCTCTAAAGAAGAGTGGGGATGAGAAGCTCAAGAAAAAAATTTATGGTCCTTACAGGATCATGCGTTTAGTAGGCAAGGTTGCTTACGAGATAGAGCTTCCAGAGGGGAGAAAGATTCATAATGTGTTCCACGTGTCTTGCCTCAAAAAGGCAGTGGCACAATTCATTAGCAAATCAGAGGAGCTTCCCCCATTGGATGAGGATGGACATCTGAAGTTAGTTCCGGAGGAGGTTTTGGAGTTTAGGGAGCGGAAACTAAGGAGAAGAGTCATCAGAGAGTGTTTGATCATATGTAGAGGGCTTCCATTAGAGGGTGCTTCCTGGGAGAGAAAGTAGGTGTTGCAACACCCTGGACTGGTATTGCCTGAGGGAAAGCAATTTTGGGAAGGGAGGACTGTAATGTCCCTTTCCAAATAGGAGCTCCAGAGAGGAGGCTTAATGGTCTAAACTGCCCCGTTAGACTATATCCAGGGCCAAAGAGGGGTAAACAGGGTTACTAGAGGTCACTCCAGTTACAGGTGTTATATTCAGAAAGTGACATTGAGCTAAAAAGGGTTAAAATCACTTTTAAGTCATTATGAGCTATAAATAGAAGTCAACAGTGAATTAGGGTTTCAACAACGATTTAGGGTTTTGGAAGTCAACAATGAATTAGGGTTTTGGAAAGCTATAAAGGAAGGGTCGGCGACCTAATTCATTATTTTGCAGATTATGACTTGTCATTAAGGAGAGAGGCACATCTGAGGAGAGATAGTTCAGTGGATTCCAGGAGGAAGACACCAGTTGGTTGATTTCGTTGTTGAGAGACACACCCTAGTCACCGAGAAGATCATTTAGGTCTTCCATCATTATTCAACAGTAGTTATACAGTGTTCAACAACAAGGGCGCATTCATCTAGAGTGAGGTCACATCTTCTGAGAGGGTTTTTAGTCGACTTATCCCATCCAGGGAGAATTTCAAGATTTCCCTCTAACCCATTTGCGAGGAGGGCGAGACACATCTTTTTCTTGGTTCCTCATAAGATTCCGATGGAGGAATCAACTGGGACGCATTTTCTAGACTTGGACATGCGACACTTTTGGTGGGCACATTTGGGGTTCCAAAGAAAGCATCGGACCAGATTTAGGGAAACCCTTCCCACCCATTTCCCAACAAACCAAGACGGTCATTTTGAGACATATCTCGTCTGATTTTGACAGAGGAATCACTAGGATTCATTTTTCCATAAGAAGAGTAGTGCATTTTTCCAAGGGTATCAATCTGGGGTCCAGATTCATCAACATAGGGGTCTGACAGATACCGGTACTGAGGACTAGAGCAGGGTGCATCATTTGGGAAAATTTTCTTGCTATTTTGAGAAGTATAGCTACCAGGGTGAACTTTCCAAACTTCTAGCAGTTACCGTCAGAGCTTCCATAGTCCTAGTGCATCCATTGATTTCGTAGTGCTCCCATATTCCAAGTATTATCTTTTTTTGTTTATTTGTATTCCGGCTAAGATCATTTTCTCTTTTGATCTAGCTGAGTGTTTTCATTTTATTCAGTGACATTCGGCCTTTTGTAATCCGCAGAGATATCATAATATAAACTTTTCATTCCTTTGTCACATTTATTATTTGTATGACCATTTATATGTTGTAAACGATTAATCCTACACACACATTAGCAACGTTTCCTAGACTAGACAAGTCAGGAACATTACATTTTCCCCCATGATTTCTCTGATCTCGAACTATGCGAATGTTTTAACACCAACTAAGTCCACTTATGTTTTTTGTAGGATCCCAACATGATATATAAAACACTGATTGACCATGCACAACCGACTAGGTGAATAAACAAGTTTGGGATTACCCATGGCTTCCCAAGTTTTGTTCAGTAGTATGTTGACATTAGAGCCCAAATATAGCATAACATCACTAATTTCATATTTTTTTTATATGGGAATTCAGTCTAAATTCTATTCCATATCTTCACTTAATCCTCGATGTTCTACCTATATGTATTTATGCAATATTAACAACAATCATCTTCTATGGGCTCCCTTCATCCTATATAGTCCCCTTTACCATGTTTCACAACTCCTTGGTGAGTCATTCATCATTCGAAATGTCATAAAATAGTTGAAGCCACAAGCTAATAGTTTTATGAGGTATCACAGGAGAATCCTTTTGTGTAACCAAATCTTACACATGGTTGGGTTTCAATGTAAGGCTTAGTTATGTTGGTTGTCAAGCTTGATTATCTTCCTCATTCAGAGGTTTGTTTCAACTGTTTGGATCCCATTTCCTATCAGGGGGTGTGGGGGGGATTCCCCCCCACTATTGTTGTCAGGGAGGTCTAGGAAGGGGTAGTGACAATTAATGGAGCACCCCCCCTGGTGGGGGATTCTGGGGTAGCACCCCTGAAGTGAATTTTTGGAAAACATTTCCTTATAAATATTGTAATTTTTTAGTCAATATAGACCGTTCATTATAAGGTCATAGATATGATGGTATAATTTGTGTTATGGATTTTTTCTCTAGAAGGAAACCCTCTTTTTTATATAACGGAATTTACATAGAGGAGACGATCAGAGAAAGAAAAGAAATTTACAATGGGTTTTTTCTAGGTTGTATCCCTTCATTTGCTAGATAATAATAAAGGAAGGGCCTGGAAATTTCTCTCGTGGACGTAGCCCACAGTGGGTGAACCATGCATATATGTGTCTCTATTGTATTGTGTATCTTTTGTGTTTTATTTCCACATTTGTTTTATTTTATTTCTCTTCGATCATGTTTTTCTAACAGTTTCTTCAACTCTCGGTGCTTCAAGATTATAAATCCTTCAAAACATATCCGCAACATCCTTGAAGAATTGTTTATACACAATGGGGTCATATTTAACATCTTTTGGTACTACCTTACAGATCTTACTTTGAGTCTGGTTATCAACATCAACACCATTCCTTGTTCCTCCTCAATTAATAATATTAATATTAGGTTCCCTTGCTTGAGTGACATGTTGGGGATCAAAATTTATTAAGTTGATGCCTCACTACCTTGCACAATACTCCCACTTCATGATCAAATCAGGGCAATCCTTGGTGGCATGGGTGTTTTTTTCTATAGTGGGCACACCAAGCATGTCTCGGAAGAGAATAATCTCTAGCGAGATGTCTCTACTCATGAAAAATATAACACTGAGTTGGTCCTATCATGTTTTTTCTCCCACCTTTGAAACCTCCTCCACCTCTGTGTCCTCCTTCGAATCCTTGCGGATCTTCATCAACCCTAAACTTAGACTAACCTAGTCTATTCACAAGAGCATATAGAGGGTGAAACTACTTGGTGGTATGAGTGGGTGACACACATAATTCATAGTAAAATGTGTTCAGAGCAGGGGTATATTTTTGTAAGATGGGGAAATGCCAAGGGGAATTACCGTGACTTCTATGAATTTCACAATATTCATTATTCTAACTTTCGTGATTATTTGTAAATCAGTAGTACAATACATGGCCATGAAATGGCACAATATCTACAACTTGTGCAACCCCTCCTGATGGTCCTATTGGTGGAGGTTCCATCGATTGTAGAGGGCGTGCTACACCCCTCAGTTTGGTACATTTCATCTTTGTATAAACCTCATTGTAGCATCCAGTACACTAGACCTATGGGTGACCTTCTCTAGGAATGGTTAGTTCTTGAATTTTGTAAGTTAACGTGGAAATATGGCCTTGCAATTGCATAATATTATAGTCATTAGGTGATATTGTCACCCGTAAGATACCAGGATATCCTGTCATTGTCTCTATTTTCATAGGCTTCTCTAAGGCTTCCCCCAAAGTGGTTATCCTCTGTTGGGTTAACAGAATGTGGGTTAATGGTAAACTTCTGTGAATTTCCTAGTTCAATGGATTTCATATACAATTTTAATTCTCAACCCCTTAAACATAGTTACCAACTTAATGAGAATTGTGACCTCAAAACGAGAACTCTATCCCTTAAAACCCATATTTTTGTATAAAAAACATGAAAATCAACCCCCAAATCAAAAAGTGGTGCTACCAGTAGCACCATATTTTGTAACCGGGTCAAAATTACAACTTTTTTCAAGCATGGGCTTAAAGGATCAAATGGATTCTCAAAAAACTTTAAAATCAACCCCAAATCAAAAAGTGTTGCTACTGGCAGCACCATTTTTTGTAACTGGGTTAAAATTGCAACTTTTTTCAAGCATGGGCTAAAAGGATAAAATGTTTTCTCAAAAAAACTCTAAAATCAAACCCCAAATCAAAACGTGGTGCTACTGATAGCACCAATGTTTTTTACCAAGTCAAAATTACAACTTTTTTCAAGCATGGCCTTAAAACATGAAATAGTTGCTTGGAAAACTAAAATCAACACCTAAATAAAACATGACCTAAAGGAAAAAGTTTTTTCTAAACGTTAAAATTAAAACTAATTACGACCTAATTCAAAATATGGCATTGACAACAAATCTCTACACAAATAAAAAACCAAAATTGGATCATAGTGATCACTTGAAAATTTATTTACTAACCTGCTTATAAATTTACATTAAAAAATAAATAGAGAAAAGAAAAATCTTCACAATCTTTTTTTTTTTATGAAGAAAAGAAACACATTTAAATTTTATTATTTAAAATCGAAATTAAAAAAACAACAACAATGAAAGTTAACAAAATGGTGAGAAATAAGAGAGAAAATAAACTAAAATATAAATGAAAAAATTTTAAAATTTAATTTTTTTTTTTTTTTTTTTTTAAACATGTTTTTTATTTTTATTTTAAAAACAAAAATGCCTACCTTCAAACTAAAGAGAAAGAAAATATTCAATTGGAAATATTAAAAATCTAGTTTTAAAATTAATAAAAATACCTTAATTTTTTTTTTTTATATTTATATAATATATATATATATATATATATATATTATACAATACATCCATGGGACTTGGGCCCGGTGTGTGGGGGCACCAACCCCAAAGGAACCTAACTTAAGTCTTTTGGTGACCATAAAACTGGGCAGGTCCAGGAGTGAGCCGGATCCCATGGATACACATTTTAAAACATATATATTATATATGTTTTATGTATATATATGATATATGTTTTATGTATATAAAACATATAAAAGGCAATATAGATAAATGTTATATATATATATATATATATATATATATATATAAATATATATAAGAGTATAAAACATATTTTATGTACACATAAAAGATTTTTATATAAATTTTAATTTGTTTTGTAATTTTAATGTGTTTTAATTTATTTTTGTTAATTGTTTTTAAAATTTAGTATTAAAATTTTTATTTTTTAGATTTTTTTTTAATTTTAAGTTTATTTTATATATTTTTTTTCAAAGTTTTGGGGTTTTTCTATTTTTTAAATTTTTTTGGGTTATAATTTTTTTACTTTAAAAAACAAATCTCATTTTCTCTCTATATATAATATGTTTTTTTTTTTTTTTTCTCTTTTTGTTTTTTAGGTTTTCTTCAACATTATTTTTAATATAAATTTGTTTTTTAATTTGTTTTTAGGTTTTTCTTCACTGTTATTTTTTTAATATAAATTTGTTTTTAATTTATTTTTTTTAATTTCAATTCTTTTTGTTTTCTTATTTTTTTAAGTTTTTAATTGATAAAAAAAATGAATTATATTTTTTTGGTAAATATTTAAAAATAGTGTTATTTAACTACAATTATTTTTTATGTATTTAATTAAAGGTAAAACTGTGTTAAAAATGATATTTTTTACTATATTTAAAAAGTATGGAACCATAACTTAATTAAGGACACAGTTATATGAAAAATCTTAATTTAAAAAAAATAACTGGTGTACAACATTTTTAACATTGGATGGAGCATGGAAATATGATTAAAAACACCATTGAATAAAAAATAAAATAGAAATGTTTGAAAATAGATGAAAAAACAACGTTGAGCAAAAAAACTTTTTTTTGAACAATTTGAAAATAAATGAAAAAACAAGCATTTAAAAAAACAAAAAGTGGAAACCTTATGTATCAGAAAGTTTAAAATATTAAAAAACCACATAAAAAGGGAGGGGGTGCTAGTGGTAGCACCATTTTTAAAAACAAGGTAAGAAACTTGACCCCCCAAAAAACAAAAACTCTGTAGATTTCTCGTTAAGTTGGTAACTATGTTCTTAACGTTGTCTGGAACTCAACTAATTTTTTCATATCTAAAGTTTAACAAGAACTCTAGATGGTCTCACAAAGGAACAAATTCTATTCGACATCCTCATCCCCTTTACCCAAAAATTCAGGGTATCGAGTGAAGGAACGTGTTGGCATGCAGTGGGAAGACTCGAGGTTAATCATTAACAAACCAACAAAACCATTAAACACTGAACCGTCTAGCATAACTTACAAAGAAAGTGAATTCTCACCTGAGGCATCTAGAAGGGTTGTAGGAACCAAGGTTCTGCAGTGATGAGGGGAAGTGAGGAATTCAACATAATCCTACTATGCATTATCCATTCATTTACTATGTGTGTAGTCTCGGTTAATTAACCTTTGATATTAATTCATTATACCCTATGTGTGAAATTACTTTGCTCGACATTCATTCATTTACCAGTTACTTCAGTGTGGGACATTATGACAACATATATGAATAGCACATTCAGAATGCTAAGCTTTCATCATCATTGCACAATATCAGTAACATATTCATAATACTAACCATTCTATGTTATCCATGTCACACACAAAGAATCATATCAAGACACAAGTTTTAATGTGGTACACCCCAATCTAGGCTACATCCACAATGATTGGATTCTTATATTAGTCATTTATAGTATTCTTACAATTGTGCACTGCACTTACAAAAAAATTCAACAATAAACATTACTAAAACCTTCCTAGTTGTTTTGTTGCAGTGTGAGACAAACTTCTCATTCATACCTCAAACACACTCACTCCAAAACTCATCAGCTACTCATCTCACTCTTCATCCAACTACTTTGCTAATTCTACCCAAAAACCCATTACGATTTATAGCTTTACAATAGGGATAATCCCGTTACAATGTGGACAAAATGTCCAAAAATCCTAAATATTTTCTTCCTTTTGCACACTGACTCTCGAACATGCTTCAACTATTTTTAGTGCATACTAATCCTTAGCCAAAATTTCATGTGATCCGCTCTTGCGTGATTCCCAAGACTTGTCCAAAAATTATCCAAAATGTCTATCCAATTGGCCCCCAACACTTACTTGTGGCTCGTCACAAGCCACTCAGGCCTACTTCCAAGTTACCAAAAAAAATTGTACTCTTTTCTTTGGCTTGAGTTTCTTGTGACAAAATTTATTTTATAGTCTACGCACTGCTTGGTAACTTAAGACGTTCTTCCTAGAAAGTGGCGGAGTTGAATAAGCTTGGAACTCCTTCGTAACTTTCTCCTTCAATCTGGGTAGATGGTTTTCTTGATTCTTGAGTATCATAATTATCACCATACCCAGGTCCTTGTTGTGAAAAAAATCCTCTTCCCTTGTTCTTCATGATCCTATTTTCCTTCTCAATGCTTCTATGGTTTAGGCAACTTCTTTTGTTCTCTTACACTACCTTATGTTCTATGCATCCAAGTTCTAGGAAATATTTCCAGGCTCGAGTCGATTACTTTCGTTCTCGGGACTTCCTACCACATTGGTGCTATGGCTTGCTTACAACTTTGTGATTTTTCTTTAGGTGGTTCCATGGCTCTTTTTTGTAACTTACTTATCTCCACTACCCTCTATTCCTTCTTTGCACTACACTTAGCTCTTCTACCTATCTTCTCAAATGCATAGGCAGCAATGGCCTCCCTTTTTTTCTTACTTTATATCAAGCTCTCTCTTCACATCCCTACTTCCATTCTCATTCGATTGTACATATACTCGATTTCTACCATATCCTACAATAATGTTGTATCCTTTGGCTCATTACAATCTAAATCAACCACCCTGTAAAAATATTCATCAAACTCGTTCCCGTTGTCTCTCGATTTTTGTTCAATTTTGAATGATTTTCCTGTCAGTTTTTAATTATAAATATGCGCTTCCAATATGTCTCCATCATATTCTCTCTTCAATGTATGTCCCATAATGTATTTTTTTTTCCATGCCTTCTGTGCCTACCTCTATCGCAATTCAATCTTTCTGCACATGCTTCTCTTCTTTTCTGTGACATGACTTGGTTCAATGTCTTACTATTCTAACTGTTTGAACTCTATGTGTTTTCTTCCTATCAACCTTTTGTCTCTTGATATATCTTTTATTTCATTTTCTTCCTTTCTCATCTTCTTTCTCTTAATTGTTATCTTTGTAATCTCTTCTCTCTGCATGATCACTTCTCTCTGCACAATCTCTTCTCTCTATGCAGTCTCATTTCTCTATGTGATCTCTTCTCTCTTCTCGAAATTGCTTCCATCATTTGTGTGCTCTTATACTTCCTTATTTCTCTTCTACAAAATTTTACTTCATTTCCTAAAATTCTTGGTCTCTTCAACTTTCTACTTCTTCCCTGAACCATTTTCTTGATTTTTTCTATTTTGCTTGATTTTTCTTTCTTTTTCTGCCTTCTCTTTCTATAATACACTATGATACAAGTTCTACGTTGCATATCTTATGCAATTCGCGTAGTGCATGGAATAAGGACTTCCTCTGTATGGTTTCAACCTACTTCCATAAACCAACCCTTCCATAACTTCCCCATCCAACTTCTCTAGCTGAACAATTCCTACTTCTATAATGAACCTTATCATGCATGGTCCTAGTGAGTGCATCTGGAGCTTCCCCAGGTGCTGAAAAAACTTATTGTCATACAATAACACTAGGTCTCTTGTATGAAATTTCTTTTGCTTGATATGGATGTCATGCTAATATTTATTGCACGCTTTCTATACCTGCTAATGGAAACCTGTGATGAAACAGTCTTTTTCTAATTCCATAAGTTTTGATAATATTTATTCTACTGTGATAGAATCTGTAAGCTCCACCATTGAAACAATATGCATACTTGGTACAATAAAATCCATCGACATGACTGCTTCTTGTCCATACGCCAACCTTAATGGAGTCTTTCCTGTCAACGTCTTTCTTGTATTCCTAAATTCACATAATAATGTTGGAATATTTAATTCACAGTCATCCCAAATTATGTTGCAATCCTTTCTTAGCACATGTCCCAAAATATTATTGAAGGCTTATGCCGTGACATTTTCCCAAGGATGGTATGGGCCACTCTTTTGGTGATGTATCTGAAAATCCTTTGTTAACACTGCAATAGTGTTTTTGAGAAAGTGATATCCTTGATAACTCATAAGTACTACGAGGAACCCAAACCTTATGACTACATTCTAGGAAAAAAAAACACATTGATGTCTCCACGTTGCAGTCTCCAATTGGCTTTTCCTCGGCCCATCTGGTTAAATAGTCTATTGCAGTAATAAGGTACCTCTCTTTCGATCTCCTGGATGGTGGATTAATCGGCCCAACAAATTCCATTTACCACTTATCAAATTCTTATAACATCACTATGGGACTAAGGGAATTTCATTCCTCCTAGACGGATTCCCAAGTCTCTGAAAAATTTCGCAACTTTGACAGAATTATTTGGCATCCTTATTCAGGGTAGGCCACCATAATCCTATCTGAAAATTATTATGGGTTGTTTATTTTATTGTGTATTAACCTTCTGCAAGTCCTTCATGTTAATCTGACAATACCATATTTTGGTCATGTTCCAATACACAACGTCACAAAATATCGCATGTGTCTAACTTGTATAAATTTCCTGCTATCAATTGGTAGTTTGTTTCCTTCACTACAAGTTTCTTCTTCTATGCTACTAGAAATTATGATGGAGCTACTCCTATGCTAAAAAATTGAACTATATCTAAACAATACTCCTCCACCATATGAACTGCAAATAAATGTGCATCTAGAAAACTGTCATCCAAGTTCCCTACATCCTCTCCTAATAATATGCAAGAAAAATGATCCAGTCCTAAGTTAAAATTTCTTGGTTTCATGATCACCTCAAAATTGTATTATTGGAACAATAGTATCCACCTGCATATTCGTCCCTCCAACACTAGCTTGTTCACTAGGTATCTCAATGTAGAGTGGTTTTCATACATCTTGAAGTGAGATCCAAGTAGGTAATGTTTGAACTTTTGCAAGGCATATACCATCGCCAAAACTTCTCATTTTGTCATAGTATAGTTCTACTATGTAGATGATAATTTCCTATTGGCGAATGAAATCAAATGGTCTATCTCTCCTTCATCTAGTGGTGCCAAAATTACTCCTAATTCTATCAACAATACATCAACATGTACATTAAATTATTTTCTCTGGTTAGGAAAAACTAAAATCGGAGCAGTGGCCATCTTCTATTTGAATATATCCAGTCTCTTCTAACATTCATCATTCCACTGATACTTCACTTCCTTCTTTAGTAATTCTCCATAGGGGTTGTGATCTATGCATATCCTTTGATGAACTTCCTATAATACCCTGTATGACCTAATGTGGACTTCAACTGTTGCAGATAAGTTGGTGGTGTAAAATCAATAGTTACTACTATCTTGGTAGGGTCCATTATCAATCCATGTTTACACACCACGTGTTCTAACAAAATCCCAAAAGGTGCACAAAAAATGCATTTATTCAAATTCAATGAGATATAGTATTTCCTAGACATATCCAACATTAAATGCAAAAGTTCAACATGATCTTTCAATAGAAAAAATACTATCCAGTCATCTAGATACACTTCTAAAAACTTATGAATACATTCTTTGAAGGTTGCGGCAACAACTATGGAAATTATTGATAGTGCATTCTTCAATCCAAATGACATAATTGTATACTTATAATAACCCCATTGTGTCGCAAAGGTCGTCTTATATTGGTCTTCTTGTACAATCCGGATATGGCAATATCTGGAGAATCCATTTGTAAAAGAATAATTTTCTTGACCCCCTACATTCTCTATTACTTCATCGGTAGAATGCATAGGAAAAGGGTCATGTAAAAATGAACCATTCAACTTCCTTAGATCTACGCATATCTTGATTCCTCCTGTCTTCTTGTATTGAACCACCATAGGGATGATCCACTCTGATTCTTCAACATGTTCTATAATTCTAGCCTCTAACATTCCGTCTATATCTGATTTTGTCTTCTCCTTATATTTCAGGATCACTCTATAGGGTCTTTGTCTCATAGGTTTCACATATGGTTTCAACGGGATATTCATTTCTCCTAACTCTCCAACGATTATTTTCATCTCTAAGAACATTGTTGGAAATATATCCTGGTACTCACATAACAAGTTAGAAATATTCTCAACTATTTCCACTCTAGAGTAATATCCTATGTTCACAAATTTAGGTTTTTCTTATATACCAATGTTCACTTTATGCATTCTTAGGGCCTTTACATATATGGTTGATTCAATTTATTGTCCTTGTATGGTGCACTCCCCTTTAGTCTTTGATATCTACAAATTACTTAGATATTCCTCATCTTGGGATTCTTCTACAATATTATAGCAGTGCAAGTCCTCTTCAACTATCGTAGTGACTCTAGGCGCACTATACAAAGGTAGTGATCCCAACACATATTCAGATGCAAAAAAAATATTCCTGGGAACCTGCAACATTGAGTCAATCAAAGGATTATTACTTTTAAAAATGAATGTTATCTTGAAGTTCCTGGTCAACTCTTTCCAATATCCCATTCCTCTGTGCACTTCTAGTTCGATGTACCAATTCTTAGGAATTGTGTCCAAACTATGAAAAAATAAGTGAGTCCATTCTTTTCGTGGTACCGATATCCAATGTGCAATACACTTTGTAACATGATCCACTAGACAACTTAATCCATTATACTTCGATGTGATACTTTCATTCTATATCCCAAATATGACTTGCAATAACCTCTTACACTGTGGCCAATATCTTATACCATCTTTGTGCATATCCCACTAGCTTGATGTGGTCACTTTCAGTGAGACATCTAAGGCCAAGAATCTCTGCTTATTGGGAAGCTACATTTAAAATTCATTAATAAGAGATTCTATAGGTGTCAATCTAGTATACCTTGGAGGTTTGACTATTTCGATCCCAATCCATCTTAATGCATAGGTAATTTGAGCACACTTCCTTGTTGAAACTTCATGTAGTCTTTGTTGCCAATTCTCCAGAGTCTCTCTAAGTCTGATGTGCATGAGATGATGCTTCTCCAACTAAGTACACCTTCATCTATAGGATTGGCATAGTCGTCAATTTGCACAGTCATATTATAAAAATTATCAATCCCTTTTATCTTTGTTGGTTCTACATACCTTTTCCCTTCAGTGGGGTCTAATGGAATAGTGACATTTTAGTCTTCCACTTTGAATACCATTTGCCTCTTCTTTAAGTCAATTATCATCTAATTATCAAATGGAAAATCCAATCCCAACAGTGTTGGTTATGGTGTGTTTCCATATACTATGTCTATCAGTTCGAATTCTGCTACACTACGCACTCCATTAATATTGACATTAACTCATGTTAACCTTCCGATTGGGATGATCTTATGTCGGATCACTAATCTCAACTAGATTAGAGACAAAATCATATTTGGCTGACACATCATCTCCCAAGTCTATCTCAGTATAACATTTACATATGAACCTAAATCTAGAATTATTTATCCTTTTCATAAGCTCTTATCTGTGTATTGATCCTAAACTCCCTATTGGTTCACTTCTTACTGTGCAACTGGTTAACTGCTTTGTGTACTACAATTTTCTCTCTTTATTGTGAAGAATGGTGAATCATTCTGGGAAAAATACTCAACGTAGATTCATCATTCATTAAATATAAGAATGTTCTTAAAAATATCTTCAAAGTACGTACCTTATCATTTTGCTTCTCTGTATGGTTATAGACTAGAGGCATATCAATTACTGGCAGTCTATCATACAACTGTGGTGAAAATCAAGTTGATGTGATCTAGTTTATTCCCATGAGTTCTTCTCTTGCTTGTTGGTAAGTTTATTTCTCTTTCCTTGGGTCGAACAATGGTAATGGCTTTGCTTATTTTCTTACCCATTGATGAATGTTATTCCCTTGATCTATCTCATCCACTCAAGTTCTTTTTCAACCACATGTAACTGCTACTATCTTAGGTTTTTCATCATGTGCTTCTACTGCTATCATATGTATTTTTTGGTTTTGGTTTTGTTATGGTTTTGGTTCCCTCTTTCTTTCCTTTTCTCTATCAGTTGATGACAATCTTATGTTGCATGGTCCAATTCTATGTAGTATGTGCATGTCGTACAAGGATTAGGGAAATCTCTTTCCAAATGTCTTGATCGATTACAATAATAACAAATGATCATTCATCTTACTCCTCGACCAAGTCCTCCTCATCCTTGGTCTCTGTTGAATCCTCCTCTTCCACCATGATTAAAGTCTCTTAGAGTATTATATTGTGGAAATCCTCCTTATGCTACTACATTTTCTTCTTTAATTATGTAAGAATCCACAATGTGTTCTCTCATTAAGTCAAATGTGGCAACAATATTTCTTATCATGTCCTACAAATTTGAAAAAATTACACAACAAATTTTTTGTCATACTCAAGCACTTCTGCAACAATGTAAAACAAATCATATGATTTCCCCATGTATTATATATTTCAAAATATCTCACTCCTCCTTCCAATGGGTTCGGTGCTCTTGTATCCCTATACTGCACAAATGTTGGGCATTCATCTTTACGATGGCCTTTTGTATTACTCTTAATACACCAATATTGTTCACGGTTTTCCTTTTCTTTCGTTATCTCTGACAACTGTATCTTTAGCACAACCAACTATGATTGTACATGTGCCATTCCTATGCCATATTCTACATGATATGTCTCTAAATTCATCGCAAATTATAATGCTTCGGGTTGTGACATGACCTTATACTTTTTCAAAGGACAATGAATGTGCAGCAACAACGTGCAATAAACCATTCTTTTTGTTTTTCATTAGGAATCTGGAATGTTAATATTCCCATCACATATTTAAACCTATGATCATAATCCAAAACGGTGTCATTATATATTTTCTTAATTTATTTCAGCTCTACGATATACTGTGACTCGGATTTCAGCTTTTAAAATTCCTTTAACAAAGCTTGTCCAATCTATGCCAATTTCCTTGATTGCTCTGTTGGTGTAGTAGTTTGATACTTCATGTATCACAACAGTGCGTGACCTATGAAAATCGTGTCTAACTGTGCAATATTGTTTTCCTCATCCTGGACATTCTTCAAATTCCATATCATATCACATACAAATAGATGTTTCTCGAGGTCTTCCAACACCGCTCCCTAGAATTCATGCATTCTTAAGGTATTGTCTATTCCTACCATAGTATTTTGTATATTATATACCTTTGATGATGATGCCTAACTCTGGTTCATTGTGCTACTTCCACTATTCTGACTACTTTTCTGACTTCCTCCAATAACTACAATTGCTCTTGACAAAGTTCTGGTTTCTATTTCAGATCTTGGCGATGCACACAGGGTCATGGGTTCAACAAAGATTCTGATATGAGATGGAGTTCTTTATTTTATTGGACTATACCGAGGATGATTTTCTTTCTCTTTCCTTTATTTTTACGGTGTGATCTGAAGTACTGCATAATGGTCTCTTTTCTCAAACACTTTGTGTTTCTCTTCACTCTCAGCCATAGTCTCCTTCTTACTATACCTAAACCTTTTCTCACAACGCAATAATCCAATCTCTTTGTCACAATCACTGTATTCATCTCTTGGAATCCTTAGTTCCTCCATTCTATATTTGTACTTTCCCACTCTCATACCATCCTCCAGTCATCCCCCAATCCCCGTATGTGAGCGAAGTAACCTAGCAATCATATTCAATCTTCATAAAATTCTTGTCACACAACAACATCTTTATCCAGGTAGACAATGCGTTCAAAAATATTCTCATGGACCCTTGAACAATTCCCTCTCTATGACACTATAATACTAGGTACAATCTATTACAAACTCTATAATGTAACCCCCTAGTATACTATTCAACCAAAAAACAATTGCAAGAGAAAATTTATTACTTACTATAATCAATTGTTTGATCAATTCAAGAGTCCAGTTTCTTGGAGCCTCAATTTGGTATCTTCCAACATTCTCCACTAGCCTTTCTAACCATTTAGTCAAAATTATCAAAAATTCACCAAAGAATATTTCATGAAGGTCTATAAAAACATACCTTTGAAACCATTGTTCGTCAATGAGCCATGTGTTCCTATTATGTTCTCTGCAAAATTCTAGTTGCTTCCTCTCTATCCATTTTGTGATCTCTTCCTTATTCAACCTCCAAAACATTCCCCTTAGTGACAGTTCCTGGTCACAACAATGAAACCATTTTTTGGAACATAGTGGAAAACCCGAGCTTAATCATTAACACACCAACAAACCCCTTAGACATCAACCCTTTCTACATCACCTGCAAAGTAAGTGAAGTCTCAACCGAGGCATCTAGAGGGGCTGCAGGAACCAAGGTTCTGCAATGATGAGGGGAAGTAAGGAATTCAACATAATTCAACTATGCATTATCCATTCATATACTATGTGCACAGTCTTAGTTACTTAACCTTTGATAGTCATTCATTATACCCTGCGTGTGATATTACTTTCCTTGATATTCATTCATTTACCAGTTACTTCAGTGTGCGAAATTATAACAACATATATGAATAACACATTCAGAATACTAATCTTTCATCATCACAATGCAATATCAATAACATATTCATAATATTGTCCATTCTATGATATCCATATCACACATAGAGCATCACATCAAGACACAAGTCTTAACCCGGTTCACCTCAATTTGGGCTACGTCCACAATGGTTGGCTTCTTATATTAGTCATTTATAGTATTCTTACAGCTGCGTACTGTGCTTACAAAAATATGCAACACTAACCATTACTCAAACTTTCTTATCCATTATGTTGCAGTGCAAGCCTAACTCCTCAGTCATACATAGAAAAATCTCACTCCAAACTCATTAACCACTCATTTCACTCATCATCCAACTACTCTACTACTTCTACCCAAAAACCCATTACAATTTATATATTTACAATAGGGCTTACCCTGTTACAATGTGAACAAAATTTACCAAAATCCTTACCACTTTCCTCCTTTTGCACATAGAATCTTGAACATGTTTCAACTACCTTCTGCACGCTATTCCTTATCCAAAATGTCACATGATCTATTCTTCCGTGCTTCCAGAGACTTATCCAACATTCTTGTCCAATAGAACCAACATGTTAATGAACCATTGAAGGGGTTGGAGACCCTATTAAAATAAATCCTGAAGGTCCTAGTTGCAATAGAAATAAATAACTTTCCACAATACTACTACTATTACCACTCGAACTAGTTGGACTAGAATTATTAGAAATGACAAAAATTATGGGAGAATTTATTGTACAATTTACTGTATTTGTAGATTGAGTTGAGGCACTGGGTGATCCATAGTTGGTTCTTGTGTCTTCGGGATGGGATTATTTAACATGGAGGGTCACATTAGGAGGCCATATCATATCAAGTTATGAATGGTACTTCACATCTTCGAGAATTGCAGGATTTGATTCTCCCACAACTAATTCAGAAGTTACAACTCAGTCTTTTTTCTCAGTGGTGATTCCCATCTTGATTTTTTCTTCTAAATTTTCTTCACCTCGTCTACTTTCTCCAAAAATCTCACCTTTCTCTCCAAACCTCTCCTTCAACCATTGATTGGCCAACCTTCCATGTATCTACAACTCCCTCAACTTCTCTAACTCTCTTTTATGACTCTTTGTTGGGTATGTGTTATATTCTTTGCACGAGCAATAGTGTCTGAGCATATGCGTCGGGTGCGTAGGGGGGTTAGAGGGGGGTGTAGTGGGGCGGATCCCCTTGTGCGGGAGTCTAGGGGTAGTTCCCTTGGAAAAAAAATTCTACCTTGGGAAACATGACACCTACCTCGGGAAACGTGTCATGTATTTAGGTGGTATTTTCGGCACATGGTTTTTTGTCGATGGTTTTCTATTTCCAGTTAAGGAATTAGGGTTTTGGACTAATCCAGGTCATTGGGTTAGGGTTTTGGATGCCACTGGCTCCTATATGTATATTGTATTGTAAACAATGTAACACAATGAATGAATATAATATATGTTGGTTTTCCCGGTTTGGGTTTCTAGGG
>SNQJ01S0015809.1:135632-167182 GCA_010110895.2 Picea sitchensis
TGGGGGAAGCACCCCCAGAAAAAAAAATTGCCTCAGGAAACGTGACACCTACCTCAAGAAACGTGTCATGTATTTAGGTGGTTTTTTTGGCACATGGTTTTTTTCCGATGGTTTTCTATTTCCGGTTAAGGAATTAGGGTTAGGGTTAGGTTTTGAACTAATCCAGGTCATTGGGTTAGGGTTTTGGATGACGTTGGCTCCTATATGTATATTGTATTGTAAAAAATGTAACACAATGAATGAATATAATATATGTTGGTTTTCCCGGTTTGGGTTTCCAGGGGAAAAAGCTCTATGTAATGTTTGTATTTTCCATTGTATCTTTTATATTCTTTTCTGAATATCTGTTTATAGTAGACATTGTACAAGGTTAGAATTTACACTCTTCTCGAAGCCAATGTTCGTCTACAACTGATCATGCCTCTTCATCAAATTTCACATCTATTTTTGTCACCTCTTTTTTATCACCACAACCCTTGTATGATACTCTTCATCTCTGGAACTCTTCTCATGCCAACACCCCTTACCTCAATAATTTACGTATCCTAACTCATGAACTCTCACTTGAATCGCCCACCCCTCATGTGCAAGGGTTTTACACTACCATTTCAACTGAAGGTAACTGAAAACATTCCCTCTTTTGCCAACAATATATTAATCCACAGCGAGATTTCTTGTAGCAACCTTCCTCTGGCTCCCTCATAGAATATTGCTTCTACCTTTGAGAAATGTTGGTGGTTTTCTGTGATAAATTCAATAGTGTATCCCTCCAGGGTAGTCTATACCCATAAATCCACAGCTTGAGAAATATAATGATCCAAATTATGCAAATATACTTGCTGCTCAACGATCAAATCAACTCTTCTCTTTTCATGATATTAAATTCTGCCACTTCTTGCAACCAGTTGAGCCATTGAAAGACTTCTGCCAGAAATTGGATCCATAATATTTCGTATTGATCACTGACTGGTTCATAATACAAGACATCGTTCTTCACAACCCTCAAACTTGTATATTATAGCTCAACTTATTTAAATATGAAATTGTCACACCTTCTTTCCCACCAAGTCCCAATGTCAGACTTGAATATGTGTTTCTACATCCTCTGAAAACTCACTTAAAATCTAGTATTGACAATAAAACCATTTATTGGTGCAAAATTGGATACTGAGGTTCTCGGAAGTTACCAACAAGGATATCATTGTAGTCTAATAGTGTTGGCATATTCAAAGTTTTGTAAGGGAAGGAGGTCTCAACTGAAGCACAACTAATAATTATGTATAATAAAGAGAGTTAAAATATGCCAACTATATTGATGCCTTTCCCTCATGTATTTATTTGGCTTCTTGTGTCCACTAATGTCTCTTCTTGATTCTACTTCCTTTTCTCATGTGCTCGAAAGTTCTATCTCTTTTTGTTTCTCTTCTAGTTGATGCATGACTATTTTTCGTCTTGGCACACTAGAAGTTAGATTTCTTCCACTTAGAATCTCACCGATGTACTAAATTGTTCCGCAAAACTTTAACATTTCCACAAAAATGGGCAGTCTTTAAAATGGAGGGCCCAACAAGGAAGGAAATGCAAGGTTTTTCCAAGGCATTCAGAAAGCTAGTTTCAATAAGGTAAATATCAACATTGAAACTCAAACAATTCAACATAAAAGGGTGTCCCTTGTATGTAATACGAGTGCTTAACTCAGTAGAGAGAAAATAGATGAAGGTTGAAGATGACCCAGTACTTTGGGAATTCAAATATGTGTTTTGAGAGGAAGTTTCTAGACTACCTCTGAAAAGAGATATTGATTTCTCAATAGATCGTGTGCCTAGGGTGGTACCAATGTCAAAATTTCTTTATAGAATGAGCACAACATAGTTTGTGGAGATGAAGGTGCAACTAAAGGAAATTTTGGATAAAGGTTACATCATGCCGAGTATGTCCCCATGGGGAGAACCATCACAATTTTTAAAGAAGAAGGATGACACATTGAGACTGTGTATCAACTATAGATATTTGAACAAGATGACCATCAAGAAAAAGTATCATTTGACTAGGATAGATGATCTATTTTGACTTGGTGATATCCCGAACTCAAATCAATCTTTGATAAAATTGCATCTTTTAGAGATAAGTATGGGCACTATGATTTTGTGGTGGTACTATTCGAACTCACAAATGCACCAACTACATTCATGTGTTTGATGAATAATGTTTTCGATAGATATTGGAAAAAAAAATCTTGATATTTCTGGACAACATTTTGGTGTATTCCAAGAATGAAGAAGAGCATGAAGAGCATCTCAGGATGGTGATACAAGTGTTGAGATAACACCAAATTTATGGTAAGTTAAACAAATGTGATCCATTTCAAAGGGAGATCTAGTATCTAGGCCATGTGATATGAGCATAAGGAGTGGCAGTGGATCTTGAAAAGATCGAGGCAATCATGAATTGGCCTGCCCCTAGAAATGTGACATAAGTAAGATATTTTATGGGATTAGATGGGTATTATAGAAGGTTCATAAAGGTATTTTCCAATATTGGTAACCTTATTACCTCATTTCAAAGAAAAGGGAAGACGTTTATATGATCACCAAAGTGTGAAGAAATCTTCCTGCAATAGCAACATCTTTGAACTAAAGCCCCTATTCTGAAGATTGGAGACCGAGAAAAAAGATATCTTGGTTTGTATTGATGATTAAAATCCTGAAGGACTCGGTGGAGTTCTCATGCAAGAAGGGTGGGTGATTTTTTATGAATCATGAATGTTGAATGAGCATGAGTAGAAGTATGTTACCCACGATCTAGAATTGGAAGCTATTGTGCATGCATTAAATATGTGGAGGAACTACTAGATCGGGAGAAGATTCATCCTAATGATTTCCCATTGTGGTCTGAAGTACCTATTAGACCAACCAATGTTGAATGATATACAAGTCAGGTCGATGGCATTGATTATTGAATTTGATTTTGAAATCAAGCACATAAAAGGGAAGGAAAACAAAGAAGTGGATGTTCTCAGCCGAAGCAGTGAAACAATACACTTAGTAGCCACAAGTGTAGGAGATTCTAACATTAAGCAAAGGATTAAAACCCTCTTGTAGGGAGATGATTTTTTCACTCAAGTGAAAGAAGGGTTACAATGATAATACAGGGAAAAGAAATATGAATTGTATCAACTTGGAATTGATAGCATGTTGTTATATAATAACAAATTGTATGTGCCTAATTCAATATATTTGAGGCATTTAATTATGGATGAGTTCCATAGAAGACCATATTTAGGTCATCCTCGTTACCAAAAAAGGGGGCCAATAGTAAGGTAGTTGTATTATTGGCCTGGGATGAAGTAGAAAATTTCTTAGTACATCACTAAATGCCTGGAGTATCAATAGGTGAAAGTTGAGCATAGACATTTTGCAGGTTTATTGCAGGCCGTGCCCATTCCTGAATGGAAATGGGAAACAATTTCCATGGATTTCATCACCGGTTTTCCAAATAAAATGATGTGATCATGGTTGTAGTACATAAGCTAAGAAATGAAGCTCATTCTATCCCCATTAAATCTACCTTCAAATCCATAGATTTTTCTAATATTTTTATGAAGGAAATTTCATATTTCATGGTTGACCCAAGACCATAATTTCATAAATAGATGCCAAATTCACCTTATGTTTTTGGAGAAGCTTGTTCATAGGCTTGGGAACACAACTAGCATTTAGTACATCCTACCATCCTCAAACATATTTTCATACTGAAAGAATGAACAAAATATTAGAGGACCTGTTGATAATGCATGGTATTCATCAACCCAAATAGTGGGAGGAATATATACCTTTGGTAGATTTTTCTTACAACAATGGTTATTAGGAATCATTGAAAATGAGCCCTTTTTAGGCTCTGTATGGAAGAAAGTGTATAGTCCCAATTATTTGGGACAACGCAATGGACAAGATCAAACTTGGACTAGAATTTCTCACAAAGATAGAGGAGATAATGATTAATATAAGGTAGAATCTGAAAGTAGCTCGGGAAATACAAAAGAGCTATGCGGACAACAAGAGAAATCATACAGAGTTCAAAGTAGGAGACCATGTGTATCTCCGAGTAAAAACCAAGAGGATTTCCTTGAGAATGGGAATGTGTGCTAAAATGGTACCTCGGTATTATGAACCATTTTAAGTCCTGGAAAGAGTGATACCAATAGCATGTAGACTTTCATTACCACCTATTATTAGAGCTCATAATGTGTTCCATGTATCTCTGTTAAAGAAATATGTACATGACACTAATCACATAATGTATTAGACTATGATATAGGTGGAAAAAGAAGGAGAATTCCAAGGGAGATCCAATATCTAGGCCATGTGATCTGAGTAGAAGGAGTGGCAGTGGATCTTAAAAAGATCGAGGAAAACATGGATTGGCCTGCCCCTATAAATGTGACATAAGTAAGATATTTCATGGGATTGGATGGGTATTATAGAAGGTTCATAAAGGTATTTTCCAATATTGGTAACCCTATTACCTCATTGAAAAGAAAAGTGGAGACGTTTATATGGCCACCAAAGTGTGAAGAAATCTTCTTGTAGCTGCAACATCTTTTAACTAAGGCGTATATTCTGAATATTGGATACCCAGAAAAAGATCTCTTGGTTTGTACTGATGCTTAAAATCCAGAAGGAATCGATGGAGTTCTCATGCAATAAGGGAAGGTGATTTTTTATGAATCATGAATTTTGAATGAGCATGAGTAGAAGTATGTTACCCACGATCTAGAATCAGAAGCTATTGTGCATGCATTGAAGATGTGGAGGAACTACTAGATTGGGAGAAGATTCATCCTAATGACTTCCCACTGTGGTATGAAGTACCTATTAGACCAGCCAAGGTTGAATGATATACAAGCCAGGTGGATGGTGGTGATTATTGAATTTGAATTTGAAATCAAGCACATAAAAGGGAAGGAAAAATAATCAGTGGATGTTCTCAGCCGAAGCATTCAAACAATACACTTAGTAGCCACACGTGTAGGAGAGTCTAACATTAAGAACAAGATTAAAACCCTCTTGTAGGGATATGACTTTTTCACTCAAGTGAAAACAGGGTTAGAGTGATAATCTAGGGAAAATAAATACGAAGGGTCTCAACTTGGAATTGATAGTATGTTGTTATATAATAACAATATGTACATGCTTAATTCAATAGATTTGATGCATTTAATTATCGACGAATTCCATAGAAGACCATATGTAGGTCATCATAGTTACCAAAAAATGGTGAAAAAAATAATATAGTTGTATTATTGGTCGGAATGAAGTATAGGATCGCTGAGTACATCACTAAATGCCTCAAATCTCAACAAGTGAAATTTGAGAATAGACGTATTGTAGGGTTATTACAGGCCGTGCCCATTCCTGAATGGAAATGGGAAACAATTTCCATGGATTTCATCATCGGTTTTCCAAATAAAATAAAATAAATTGATGCGATCATGGTTGTAGTGGATAAGCTGAGAAATGAAGCTCATTCTATCCCCATTAAATCTACCTTCAAATCCATAGATTTTGCTAATATTTTTATGAAGGAAATTTCAGATTGCATGGTTGGCCCAAGACCATAATTTCAGATATATATGCCAAGTAATATATTTCATGGGATTGGATGGGTATTATAGAAGGTTCATAAAGGTATTTTCTAATATTGGTAACCCTATTACCTTGTTGCAAAGAAAAACGAAGACGTTTATATGGTCACCAAAGTGTGAAGAAAGTTTCTACAGCTATAACATCTTTCAACTAAATCCCTTATTCTGAAGATTGGAGACCCAAAAATATCTCTTGGTTTGTACTGATGCTTAAAATCTTGAAGGATAGTGGAGTTCTCATGCAAAAAGGGTAGGTCATTTTATATGAATCATGAATATTGAATGAGCATCAATAGAAGTATGTTACCCATGATCTAGAATTGGCAGCTATTGTGCATGCACTCAAGATGTGGAGGAACGACTAGACCGGGAGAAGATTCATCCTAATGACTGCCCACTATGGTATGAAGTACCTATTAGACCAACCAAGGTTGAATGATATACAAGCCAGGTGGATGGAATTGATTACCAAATTTGATTTTGAAATCAAGAACATCAAAGGGAAGGAAAACAATGCAGCGAAGGTTCTCAGCCGAAGTGTTCAAACAATAAACTTAGTAGCCACAAGTGTAGGAGAGTCTAACATTAAGCAGAAGATTAAAATGCTCTTGCAGGTAGATGATTTTTTCACTCAAGTGAAAGAAGGGTTAAAGTGATAATCCAGGGAAAAGAAATACGAAGGGTATCAATTTGGAATTGATAGTATGTTGTTATATAATAACAAACTGTAAGTGCCTAATTCAATAGATTTGAGGCATTTAATTATGGACGAGTTCCATAGAAGACCATATATAGGTCATCACGGTTACCAAAAAATGGTGAAAACAGTAAGGTAGTTGTGTTATTGGCCCGAGATGAAGTAGAACACCGCTCAGTACATCACTAAATGCCTGGAATGTCAACAGGTGAAAGTTGAGCATAGAAATCTTGCAGGTTTATTGCAGACCCTGCCCATTCCTGAATAGAAATGAGAAACAATTTTCATGGATTTCATCACCTACTTTATAAATAAAATAAAATAAATGATGTGATCATGGTTGTAGTGGATAATATGAGAAATGAAGCTCATTTTATCCCCATTAAATCTAACTTCAAATCCATAGATTTTGTTAATATTTTTATGAAGGAAATTTTTCAGATTGCATGGTTGGCCCAAGACCATAATTTCATATATAGATTCCAAGTTCACCTTAAGTTTTTGGAGAAGCTTGTTCATAGGCTTGGGAACATAGCTATAATTTAGTACATCCTACCATCCTCAAACAGAGGGTCAGACCGAAATAATGAACAAAATATTAGAGGACATGTTGAGAATGCATGGTATTCATCAACCCAAATAGTGGAAGGAATATATACCTTTGGTAGATTTTTCTTACAACAATGGTTATTAGGAATCATTGAAAATGAGACCTTTTGAGGCTCTATATGGAAGAAAGTGTACAATCCCAATTAGTTCGGACAACCCAATGGATAAGATCACACTTGGACTAGAATTTCTCACAAAGATAGAGCAGACAATGATTAAGATAAGGTAGAATCTTAAAGTAGCTCAGGAAAGACAAAAGAGCTATGCAGACAACAAGAGAAATCACAGAGAGTTGAAATTAGGAGACCATGTGTATCTCCGAGTAAAATCCAAGAGGATTTCCTTGAGAATGGGAATGTGTGCTAAATTGGTACCTCGGTATTATGAACCATTTGAAGTTCTAGAAGGAGTGAGACCAATAGAATACAAACTTGCATTACCACCTGTTATTAGATTTCATAATGTGTTCCACGTATCTCTGTTAACGAAATATGTACATGACCCTGATCAACTAATTGATTGGACTATGATATAGTTGGAACTAGAAGGGGAATTCCAAGGGATATCCAGTATCTAGTCCATGTGAATGGAGTAGAAGGAGTGGAAATTAATCTTGAAAATATCGAGGCAATCATGGATTGTCCTTCCCCTAGAAATGTGACATAAGTAAGATATTTCATTGGATTGGATGGGTATTATAGAAGGTTCATAAAGGTATTTTCCAATATTGGTAACCCTATTACCTCATTGCAAAGAAAAGGGAAGACGTTTATATGGTCACCAAAGTGTAAAGAAATTTTCCTGCAACTGCAACATCTTTTAACTAAAGCCCCTATTTTGAAGATTGGAGACCCAGAAAAAGATCTCTTGGCTTGTACGGATTCTTAAAATCCTGAAAGACTCGGTGGAGTTCTCATGCAAGAAGGGTTGATGATTTGTTATGAATCATGAATGTTATTTGAGCATGAGTAGAAGTATGTTACCCATGATCTAGAATTGGTAGCTATTCTGCATGCATTGAATATGTGGAAGAACTACTATATCGAGAGAAGATTCATCCTAATGATTGCCCACTATGGTCTGAAGTACCTATTAGACCAACCAAGGTTGAATGATATACAAGCCAGGTGGATGGAGTTGATTATCGAATTTGATTTTGAAATCAAGCACATAAAAGGGAAGGAAAACAAAGCAATGGATGTTCTCAGCCAAAGCGTTCAAACAATACACTTATTAGTCACAAGTGTAGGAGAGTCTAACATGAAGTAGAGGATTAAAACCCTCTTGCAGGGAGATGATTTACTCACTCAAGTGAAAGAAGGGTTATAGTGATAATCCAGGGAAAATAAATACAAAGGTTATCAACTTGGAATTGATAGTATGTTGTTATATAATAACAATTTGTACATGCCTAATTCAATATATTTGAGGCATTTAATTATGGATGAATTCCATAGAAGACCATATGTAGGTCATCCTGGTTACCAAAAAATGGTGAAAATAGTAAGGAAGTTATATTATTGGCCTGGGATGAAGTAGAACATCACTGAGTACATCACTAAATGCCTGGAATGACAACATGTGAAAGTTGAGCATAGACATCTTGCAAGTTTATTGCAGGCCCTGCCCATTCCTGAATTGAAATGGGAAACAGTTTTCATGGATTTCATCATTGGTTTTCCAAATAAAATAAAATAAAATAATGTGATTATGGTTGTAGTGGATAAGATAATAAATAAATCTCATTTTATCCCCATTAAATCTACCTTCATATATATATATATTTTTATAATATTTTTATGAAGGAAATTTTCAGATTGCATGGTTGGCCCAGGAAAATATCTTCAGATATAGATGCCAAGTTCACCTTAAGTTTTTTGAGAATCTTGTTCATAGGCTTGGGAACAAAACTAGCATTTATTACATCCTCCAATCCTTAAACAAATGGTCAGACTAAAAGAATGAACAAAATATTAGAGGACATCTTGAGAATGCATGGTATTCATTAACCCAAACAGTGGGAGGAATATATACCTTTGGTAGTTTTTTCTTACAACAATGGTTATTAGGAATCATTGAAAATGAGTCCTTTTGAGGCTTTGTATGGAATAAAGTGTACAATCCCAATTAGTTGGGACAACCCAATGGATAGGATCACTCTTGGACTAGAATTTCTCACAAAGATAGAGAATACAATGATTAAGATAAGGTAGAATCTTAAAGTAGCTCAGGAAAGATAAAAGAGCTATGCAGACAACAAGAGAAATCACAGAGAGTTCAAATAAGGAGACCATGTGTATCTCCGAGTAAAAACCAAGAGGAGTTCCTTGAGAATGGGAATGTGTGCTAAAATGGTACCTCAGTATTATGAACCCTTTCAATTCTTGGAAAGAGTGATACCAATAACATACAAAATTTCATTACCACCTGTAATTAGAGCTCATAATGTGTTCCATGTATCTCTGTTAAAGAAAAATGTACATGACCCTAATCACGTAATTGATTGGACTATGATATAGGTGTAAATAGAAGGATAATTCCAAGGGATGTCTATTATTTAGGCCATGTGATATGAGTAGAAGGAATGATAGTGGATCTTGAAAATATCGAGGCAATCATGGATTGGCCTACCCCTAGAAATGTGACATAAGTAAGATCTTTCATAGGATTGGATGGGTATTATAGAAGGCTCATAAATGTATTTTACAATATTGTTAACCCTATTACCTCATTGCAAATAAAAGGGAATACATGTATATGGTCACCAAAGTGTGAAGAAAGCTTCCTGCAGCTACCACATCTTTTAACTAAAGCCCTTATTCTGAAGATTAGAGACCTATAAAAATATCTCTTGGTTTGTATTGATGCTTAAAATATTGAAGGACTCGATGGAGTTATCATGCAATAAGGGTAGGTGATTTGTTATGAATCATGAATGTTGAATGAGCATGAGTAGAAATATGTCACCCACGATCTAGAATTGGCAGCTATTGTGCATGCATTGAAGATGTGGATGAACTACTAGATCGGGAGAAGATTCATCCTAATGACTGCCCACTGTTGATTGAAGTACCTATTAGACTAGCCAAGTTTGAATGATATACAAGACATGTGGATGTCCTTGATTATTGAATTTGATTTTGAAATAAAGCACATAAAATGGAAGGAAAACAAAGTAGCATATGTTCTCAACCGAAGCGCTCGAACAATAAACTTATTAGACACAAGTGTAGGAGAGTTTAACATTAAGCAGAGGATTAAAACCCTCTTCTAGAGAGATGATTTTTTAACTCAAGTGAAAGAAGGGTTACAGTGATAATCTAGGGAAAAGAAATACGAAGGGTATCAACTTGGAATTGATAGCATGTTGTTATATAATAAAAAACTATACGTGCCTAATTCAATAGATTTGAGGTGTTTAATTATGGACGAGTTCCATAAAAGATCATCTGTAGTTCATCCTGGTTACCAAAATATGGTGACAATAGTAAGTTAGTTGTATTATTGGCCTGGGATGAAGTATAAAATCTCTCGGTACATCACTAAATGCTTGGAATGTCAATAGGTGAAAGTTAGGCATAGAAATCCTGTAGGTTTATTGCAGGCCTGACCCATTCCTAAATGGAAATGGGAAACAATTTAAATGGATTCCATCGTCGGTTTTCCAAATACAATAAAAAAAATGATCTGATCATGGTTGTAGTGGATAATCTCATAAATGAAGCTCATTTTATCCTTGTTAAATCTACCTTCAAATCCATATATTTTTCTAATATTTTTATGAAAGAAATTTTTCAGATTGCATGGTTGGCCCAAGACCATAATTTTAGATATAGATGCCAAGTTCACCTTAAGTTTTTTGAGAAAATGATCCCTTTTGAGTCTCTGTATGGAATAAAGTGTACAGTCCCAATTAGTTAGGATAACCCAATGGATAATATCACACATGGACTAGAATTTCTCACAAATATAGAGAAAACAATGATTAAGATAAGGTAGAATCTGAAAGTAGCTCAGGAAAGATAAAAGAGCTATGCAGAGAGAAACATAAATCACAGAGAATTCAAAGTAGGATACCATGTGTATCTTCGAGTAAAAAGTAAGAGGAGTTCCTTGAGAATGGGAATGTGTGCTAAAATGGTATATCGGTATTATGAACCATTTGAAGTCCTAGAAAGAATGAGCATGAGTATAAGTATGTTACCCACGATCTAGAATTGGAATCTATTATGCATGCATTGAATATGTGGAGGAACTACTAGGTCAAGAGAAGATTCATCCTAAAGACTGCCCACTATGGTTTGAAGTGCCTATTATAGTAGCCAAGGTTATATGCTAGACAAGTCAGGTGGATGGCGTTGATTATCGAATTTGATTTTCAAATCAATCACATTAAAGGGGAGTAAAACAAAGAAATGGATGTTCTCAGCCGAAGCGTACAAACAATACACTTAGTAGCCACAAGTGTAGGAGAGTATAACATTAAGCAGAGGATTAAAACCCTCTTGCGGGGAGATGATTTTTTCACTCAAGTCAAAGAAGGGTTACAATGATAATCCAGGGAAAAGAAATATGAAGGGTATCAACTTGGAATTGATAGTATATTGTTATATAATAACAAACTGTATGTTCCTAATTCAATAGATTTGAGGCGTTTAATTATGGACGAGTTCCATAAAAGATCATGGGTAGGTCATCCCGGTTACCAAGAAATGGTGACAACGGTAAGGTAGTTATATTATTGGCCTGAGATCAAGTAGAAAATCGCTCAGTACATCACTAAATGCCTGGAATGTCAACAAGTGAAAGTTGAGCATAAACATCCTACAGGTTTATTGCAGGCCATGCCCATTCCTGACTGGAAATCGAAAACGATTTCCATGGATTTCATCACCAGTTTTCCAAATACAATAAAAAACGATGTGATCATGGTTGTAGTGGATAATATGAGAAATGAAGCTCATTTTATCCCCATTAAATCTACCTTCAAATCCGTAGATTTTGCTAATATTTTTATGAAGGAAATATTTCAGATTGCATGGTTGGCCCAAGACCATAATTTCATATATAGATGCCAAGTTCACCTTAAGTTTTTAAAGAAGCTTGTTAGGCTTGGGAACACAAGTAGCATTTAGTACATCCTACCATCCTCAAACAAATGGTTAGACTGAAAGAATGAACAAAATATTAGAGGACATGTTGAGAATGCATGGTATTGATCAACCCAAATAGTGGGAGGAATATATACCTTTGGTAGATTTTTCTTACAACAATGGTTATTAGGAATCATTGAAAATGAGCCCTTTTGAGGCTCTGTATGGAAGAAAGAGTAGAGTCCCAATTATTTGGTACAAACCAATGGATAAGGTCACACTTGGACTAGAATTCCTCACAAAGATAGAGAAAACAGTGATTAAGATAAGGTAAAATATGAAAGTAGCTCGGGAAAGAAAAAAGAGCTATGCGGACAACAAGAGAAATCACAGAGAGTTAAAAGTAGGAGACCATGTGTATATCCGAGTAAAAACCAAGAGGAGTTCCTTGAGAATGTTAATGTGTGCTAGAATGATACCTCGGTATTATGAACCATTTGAAGTCCTGGAAACAGTGAAACTAATAGCATACCGACTTGCATTGCCACCTGCTATTAGATCTCATAATGTGTTCCATGTATCTTTGTTAAAGAAATATGTACATGACCCTAATTAAAAAATTGATTGGACTATGATATGGGTGGAACCAGAAGGAGAATTTCATCCCGAACTAGAATGTATCCTAAACAAGAGAGAAACAATGCTCTAGAGATGATCCATTGTTCAGGTCAAGGTGAAATGGAAAAAAATTGGAGTAGATGAAGCTACATGGGAGCTGGAAGATGCCATGATACTGACATACCCATTTTTTTTTCTATATAATTGTATATACATGGTGTTTTAAACATTGAGGATGATGTTTCCTTTAAGGGGGGGAGGGGAATGTAACACCATGTTTCCCCCCAAGACTATAATTATGCTAAGGGTTCATATAAGTATGTTTATGAATCATGTAATCATGTTTTTATTTAATGAAAATACGAAAACCACTGACTGAGAGGGAACAAACTTGAAAGTGTTATCCATGATACACAGGTGGGAATTGATGAAGCATGAATTGATTAAGTGGTTGGGTAAGGTGGAGCTGAGTTGTTTTTATGAAGAAAACAAGAATATTTCTTAACAAGATAAATTATTCTTTCTAAGCATAACCTCATACCTCCTAGCAGACCCAATCTAAATGGAGCCACATGACTAGTCATAAAATATCAGGGAAGTGGTTGAGGAAATTAATGGTTGTTGATAGATTGGTATTTTGTAGAAGAAAAGGGCCAATTGAATGAACTGATAGCAGGACATCATGATTTTCCCCTTCAGAATGGGAATTATGGACTACAAGTTACGTCGGTAGGAAGGTCACAAGAATCCCAAGGAGATCGGTCGAAGAAGAGATCAAAGGTGGAAAAACACCATCAAAGACCACATATGGAGACATTATACTAGACACTCAACAAGCAAAGTGTGGTACGAAAAAAAAAAAACACACACACACATGGGAATGGAAAAAGATAAAATCTGAACCAGAACTAGTGAGAAGAAGACTCATGCAGAATAGGTGTTGAGAAAACAAGATTCCGAGAGAACAGATTGAGAAAAGTGAGAGGTTTCCTTGAAGAAATAGGAAACTCGTCCAATCTGAGTGTGATCACCCTAAATAGAGAAGACATGAATCCCTACTGGAGAAAAAAGGGTTACAACTTGGTGCTTACTAGATAGAAACTGACACTAGTAAGGGGAAGTCATCGAGGACTGTTTAGCAGAGAAGGGGATCCTTTTTTAAAAGGAAATCGAGTTGAGAAACTACCTCATAAAACTATAAAGACCCTGAGCTCAGTGGGAAGGGGGGAATTGTTGTTGTTGTCAATGGAGGAAGGAGAGTAACCTTCCTAGATCATATGATATGGGAACCAACTGAATCATTCCCCTTGTGGTATCATGGATAAGCATGGGGGTGTCATACTATAGGAAGGTACTCTACAGTGTGGCCTAAAGTTGGGAGGAAATGTATCCTCTCTTAGTCAGTTGGTATTGGAAATTTTGATGATAATATAAGTGGATAAGTTTTTTTGTTTAAATTTTGTACAAATGATGTATGTATGTGTGTATTTGTATGGTTGATGGGAAATGTAAATTCTTGTAATTGATATAAGGAATATCTAGATGGGTGGGATGAGATGATGATACCTTGTTATCATGTCAAACACTGAGCTCATTCAAGTGCAGGAAATTGTGTCCCTAGGAACCTTGTGGATTTAGAGGAAAGTTTGGAGCACATGGAAAAAAAAATCATTTAACCAGTGATGTGGGTGTCCTATTGGCTGAAGAGATCCCTGTGAGGAATAGACAACCCTGAGTGTTGCGAAATTACCGATATTTTTGGAAATATTGCAAGAGATGCAAGAAATACCTTTTTATGAGATTAATCAGTCTTTGAATGTCATAGAGTAGGCATAAAACTCCTCGGGGACTAAAAAAGTATTGAATAAAACTTGAATTGAATTGAGTCCCTAAGACATGCATTAACTATGAAGGAAATTTTGTGATGCGTCGGGAGAGATTATAGTCAAATACCTTTTTATGAAGATTAATCAGTCTTTGAATGTCATAGAGTAGGCATAAAACTCCTCGGGGACTAAAAAAGTATTGAAGAAAACTTGAATTGAATTGAGTCCCTAAGACATGCATTAACTATGAAGGAAATTTTGTGATGCGTCGGGAGAGATTATAGTCATTAATTTTATGGGATGATTAAATCTACACCCCTCATCGGGAAGGGAATCATCATCAATTGCAATTGAGTTCCAGTACTTAAGAGAAATCTCACGATGACGATGATTTTATAGAGACAATATCTTGACCAATAATCTTGATGTATTGACGTCAAAGCATGGAAGGTTGTTAAGACCATTTGTTGAAAAAGAGTGTTGAAGACAATAAAGGCTTGAAGAACAACAAAATCCATTGATCAGTACAGAGGAGAGAGAGAGAGAGAGAGAGAGAGAGAGAGAGAGAGAGAGAGAGAGAGAATATATCCACCGTAGATGCATGGTAGGGTCCTATTGTGCAATAAAATTGGCGACAACATCATGATGATGTGGTGAGATATCATGACAGCCAAAATGACCATAGGGGTGATGTGTGTTGGGGGTGTAATGGTTGAAGAGATAGGAGTGGTCTCTTAGGTCCTAGAAACCCTTATGATTTTGACGATAATCTAGACCTTCGGATCTATAGAATGTCAAATCTCGACTATTCGTCGAAGATTATTTGGGATGGTCGAAATGTGCGGACTGAGGAAAGTGATGACGACGATGAGGTTTGGGGTTGAACGAAACTCATTGATCAATGGTTAGAGAGGGTAAAATATTAGTCATGAATCCATTTGGTTCCCATCCATGCACTGTGAGAAATTTCAAAGACTTGGATGCTAATTGGCATGCAAGTTGGATATGCCAACACAATCAGAACCATTGAGGGTCAGACCCGAAAGCCATCGTATCTGGGAAGGGTCATATGGGTGGGTCGTCGTTAGAGAATTCAAGGTTGAATGTTAGTTCTACACATGAGTGAAGCCCCAATGATGATGAATGGATTGAGAGGTTAGAAACCCTAAAATGATGATTTAGGCCAACATCACTTTGTTCCATGTCAGTACCACATCGAATAAAATGAGTGGTACAGAGCCACATTGATTCCGTGTGGTAGTGATGTGTATTTAGATAATCAGGGTCTAGATATTTTAGGAGGCTATAACTTGAGATTCAAAGTTCATATCCAGGTATGGTCACAATCATTTTGACATTCGAGGTGACTAGGATCCATCTATGGCCCTTATAAGTGATAAGAGATGATTTGAGAAGAGAGAAATATTAACATCCCACCAACCTAAGAGAATGTTAGGGGCTTGAGTGTGCTACATCCATGATCATGGAATTTCAACATTACTAATCCTTTGTAAATATGATTATCAAAAAAGAGTAGAGTTTTTCGTTGATTGGATTACTAGTATAGTGTTTCCATGATATTGCATCCAATCATTATTTATGGATAGTTTTGTGTGCGAGAGTTTTCTATCAATGAGTGTGCCACCTATTTTATCAATCATAAAAACCAAATTATATGTGTGTCATAGATATTTTCTATGATGGCATTCATATCTACTTGTATTTCTTGCTAGGAAAGGCTAATTGGTTACAAGAGTAGTATAGTGGAGAAACACAAGGAGGTCATGAGTTCCCTACCTTTCATCACTGGATGCCCAATGTGCACTAAAGCGTGCACCCACCTATGTAGTATTTTATATTATATCCCTTAAATCCACCTAGAAAATGGAAATAGGGACAACAATAGGAGGATCCTCTTAAGGAAAAAACAAAAGAAGGATGACAGTTAGCACACACTGGGATAACTTAAGAATTCACCAAAAAACCCTAAGATATTGGTCCCTTTGACATCACCTACAAGTAGGTGAAGTCTTACCTGAGATATATATGGGGATTGCAGGAACCATTTTTCCATAGTCATGAAGGGATAGGAGGAATTCTTAATAACCATTCTACTTAACATCCATTCATTATGCATTATGTCATGTGTGTATAAACATCATATTAATTAAGGTAATCATATTAACCATTCATACATTATGTGTGTGCATTAAACAAAACAATAAATAAACACATCACAACATAACATAACACAAAAACACCATATTTAACTTGGTTCACCCAATATGGGATACATCCACAATGACTGGATTCAATTGTTATTATTCATAATCATCCATTACAAATTGTGCACACTATGCTCATACATGATATCCCAGTTATACCCCAAAATTCCCTTTCCATCCATGCATAGAGTGCACACTTGGCTCTCAACTTGCATATTATCTAATAATCCACTACTTTCTTCCCAAAAACCCTTATATATTTATACATTTAGATTAGGGCTTATCCCATTATCAATGGACCAAAATTCCTAACGACTTCTAATTGACTTCCTTCCTTCACATGCATTGATACTAAAACTGTGTTAACTGACTTCCTTCTTTTGTGCATGCTCCTGTGCAGTTTCCAAAAATTATCCCAAAATACTTGTCCCAATAGGCCCCCAACACCCACCTTTGGATCTTCTTGAGACACTTAGTTATGTTGTTGCACTCCCTTCAGTGTCATAATGAGCTTCTCAAAAGTCTCATTTGTAGTTTCTATTTTTTTCATTTCTTGCACTTCTTGCACCAAAATTTCATCTGTCATATGCACAATGATAGGGTTGTTCATATTATGTATACTATCATAATTTGCTTGCTTCAATATGCCTTTAACTACTGCAAGTTGTTATGTTACTGTGAGGGCTTCCTCCTACAATGACTCCAACTTCGGTGCAAGATTCTACTGTTTTATTCTAATTTGATTTATTTATTGGTTTAGCTTCCCGTTATCAATAATTGCAGTAATACGCTCTTTTGGTGGAAGAGTATTCATTATTTATTGGATATTCTATGCCTTCTCCTGCACAATATGTAGCCTTTGTTTCAATGCTTGTATATTTTCATCCTCCAGCAAATGATTCCATACTTGTGTACTTTCTTCATACAACTTTGCACATTCTTCATCCAAACTCTTAATGATTTCCACTATCATCATATTTGTCTTCTTCATTTTCTCTCTTTCTTTGGGTGGAGTACTTGGTGTTTTGCATGCTTCCAAATCAACAATATTCATGTAGAATCCCTAAGTAGCTTCATTGATCTTCATAACTTTCTCTTCCAATGGAGTATCTAATTCCATTGGTATCTATGGGAAGTTTCAATATACTTCTGGTGATGCATTTTTCAACCTTCCTACTCTCTGTTCAACTTGGTCCTGCTCTTTCATTAGTCTACTATATTCGGTGTGTAGTGTTGCATTGTCCTCATTTACTTTAGCCAACTCTGTCATAGTCGACATCATGCACAACTATATTTCCTATGTTACACTTGATTATAAGTAATGTAACACGTTCATAGGAAGTTGTGATGACACAAAGTCAATATGACTTAGTGCCTGTGATTTATCTTGCATCTCTGTCGATGTGAACTATGATTGCCTTGTTGATATCTTCATTAATCCGTGCTCTACTGATGTTGATGGTTGTGAATTTTTTTTCTTGGTTTTACTCTCATTCTATTATTCTTCTCCCATTCTAATTGGCACTACCCTTGTTGATTCCAAAAGTTGGTGAAGTGTTTCTATCTATGCCTACACAATCATCTACATCTCCTCTTGTTTTTGCATGGCTCGCATAAATGCTTCTTCCATTACTTCCTTCACTTGATATTTGATTTTCTCTAAGTACTCCCTAGTAAAAACTTGGATCGCTATTGGGTGGATGAATTTCCTCTTCTTATGCTTGTGTTTTGATTTCTCCTTTGAATGATCCTTCCTATTTTATCCAATGGGTAGTGGGATTTCCTAAATTCCACCTTCACCATTTATTTATTCTCCTTCTTCGTGCTCTTCTTTTTCTTGATCCTTTTCTAGTTCTTGTGTCTCCTTCTCTAGTTGTTGCATATATTTCTGCGTTGTTTTTTTCTCTGGGATTCTCCACTCATCTTCCCAGTCATTCACAATCTGGATGATTTCTTTCTCTGTCACCCTATAATGCGTTGGTATCCATTATTGATCTGGATCCTTCTTTTCTTGAAAATATATATGATGTTTCCCTACCTTAAATCGTGCAATGTCCTTGTAAGCTTCACTTATTTGCATTTGAATGCACGACGTGCCTTCAATGCATTTCCAAATAGTGTCATTATAGATGTAGAAGGTTATATTATTGTCCAAATATCTCTTTTTATGTGTGGTATTCCACAGTAAAACATGTCTTCCTGCTAAGAATGGTTTTTGCATTCCTTCCATGAAATGCGTCTCTTCTAATCTCCCTCCAAGCAATCAATGCTATCAAAATTAATAACCATGCATAATGAAACTCTATAACTTTTTGTTGTGCTTCCCTACAATCAATTAAAAATTGATTAACAAGAAATGTTGACCAGTTCATCATCACTCTTACTACACGTTTCTCTTCTACTACTATGACTCTCACTGGCCCCTGGTCCTTGCGACATTTTCTAAGTATCTTACAGGAAAACACCTTTATCACAAAAATTACAGTTTCATCATTGATGCTCATGATGTCTAGTCCACGTGCTCCTCTGAATGTACCATACTTTTCCTTCATTATTTCTACTAGTTATTTTTCCTTCGTCTTGTCTATGAAAAATGGTAGAGGGTCTTCTCCTACTGATGGAAATATTGTAATCCACACAATCAATTGGGTGTCAATAGACATTACAATGCCAACCATAATAACCCTCCATGGATGCAACTGAACAATAATTTGACGCAGATGTTTATCTCCACACTCCTTCCAAAATGGGGTATCTCCAACAAATTTAGTATTTATGTTCATTGCAATCTTGTCACCCATTCCTTCAGCTCAACTATGATTACAAGTGATCTGAGGTTGATTCCTGAGCGAAAATAATTATTTAGCACTAACTCTAGGATATTCTTTAAATCTTCCAGGTCATTGTCTAAATACCTAAAGTTCCTTATTGCACCTAACATATCTCCATCGACAACTACCCAAGTGGAATCACTGGTGTAACCATGTCATACTTTGCCTCCTTTTACAGTCTGACTTGTTTTGTTGTTGGCTTTCTTGGTGGAACATATGCTCTGGAAAAGTTAAATGGATCGAATCCCTCAAGGGTTTCTTCTTGTAGTGGAAGTGCTTCTTGCTTAGTGCAATGTTTCATTGTTTTTGATGTATAATCTCCTATCTTTTGCAACTCCCTATCTCTTTGTAGTTTGGTTCTTCCTCCAACACACTCAACTCTGTTCTTTCTTTAGCACTTGCTCTCCTCTAGTTCTATGTTCTCTCCAATGTGCATGAAAAAATAACCTTTTGTCTTCTCCCTTGCTCTACCTTTATAGATTGCTTCCAACTATTATTTTCCTCTTCACGCCCAAATCTAGAGTCCCATTCGATTGTACTCACATTCATTTCCTTCCATATTTTGCATTAAATTTGGATTATCTAGTGGATCATGGTCTATATTTGCTAGCCTGTCAAAATATTCATCACCTCTTTTCATTTATGACTATGCACTCCCACCATATCTCCATGATGTTTACTCTTTAATGCTTTACCTATCCTCTACACAGGTCTTTATCTTGGTTCTTCACTTCTCCTTTCTGAACATAGTTCAACTTTCCTTCTTTTCTGTGACATTTTATTGTTCATTGATAATTCAATTCTTTGAATAATGCTTGATTCATAACTTCAATCCGCTTGTCTCTTCAAATGTTTAATGTGACTTTCCTCAATATTTTCTTATTTCTTTTCTTTTCTTTTTCTTTTCCTCTATAATACACTATAATATAGATACTATGGAACACATATTGCATGATCAGGCTAGTGCATAGAAGCATGGGTGTCCCTATATAGTTTCAGTTGAATACCATTTACAAGACCTTCCATGGTTTCCCCATTCAATTTCTCCAGTTGAACAACACTTATTTCTATCACAAATATTATCACATAATCACCCAACCAATGCTTTTGGAACTTTTCTGAGTGCTACAAACATATACATTGTCATAGAGAAAAACTAAGTCTCCCATCTGGAACTTATTTTGTTTAATATGTTTTTTATGCTATGATTTTTCGCACATTTTATGTACTTGATTATGAAATCCATTGAAAAAATGGTCTTCTTCCAATTCTACTAACTTTAATAGTCTCTTCTCTATTGTGTCGGAATCAATGAGCTTTGTCAACACAATAATGTGCAGACTCAACACAACAAACTCCATGGGCATAAATTATTCCTGGACATATGCTAATCGAAATGGTGTCTTTCCTATCAACTTCTTACATATATTCCTATATTCCCATAGTATTGCTTGAATCCTCAAATCCCAATCATATCAATTTACATTACATATCTACGTCAGCGCATGCTCCATGATCTTGTTAAATGATTCCACGGTTCCATTCTCCTAAGGATGATAAGGAGTTCTCTTCTTTTGGTAAATATGAAATTCTTTTGTCAAACAAGAAATATTTTTGTTCAATAAATGAGTCCCCTAATCACTCATAACGATTCTTAGACATCCAAACCTTGTAACAACATTCTTAAAAACAAATGATCGGGATTATTTTTGGATTGATATGAGAGTGGAGATATAATAAAGAAATGTACAGATATATATGAGGTATACAATAATATAATAGAAATATATCATATATGCAACAATAAACACAGAGATACAGTAATACACAATTTCTATTAATGAGCGAAATGTACAAAACCATAGAAATACAGAGTGAAAGACTCGTTAGAATGGTGGAAGCTTATCTCTGAGAAGAGATGTGACAGATACTCGCATTCGCAAGAACATGATTATTACAATGAGTCTACAAATTCCTTTTTAACATAAAGAGAGTCCAAAACCCTAACCCTGGAAGATGAAAATCCAACAATTTTGTTGAGCCCGTTTTGGGTAGTTTGGTGTATCAACTTCTTGGGGGCGTTCAGAATACACTCTATGTTTGGGGCGAACGGTATCTCGTTGGAAAGGTATCATTGAGGAGATTCATTTTGGGGGCTCAATAATATCCTTCGACTATCATTGAGATGATCGATCTTGAAAAATATTCATTTAATCCCTCAAAATGGCCTCAGAAGTTTAGGAACCAGAAAATGGCTAAAAATAATAAATTTCCAGAAGACTGTATTGAACCAATTGGAATAGGTGGGTGGCCACAAATATCCACTTGGATAAAAAAATAACGTAGCAATATCCATGTTGAAATATTTGACAGGTTCTACTTCAAGCCATCTGGTCAAATAATCTGTCACAGTGATTATATATCTTTCTTCTGACATTTTTGTTGGTGGGTTGATCAGTGCAACAAAATATACTACCCATTTATCAAAAGGTTGTAATGTAACTTGTGGTACAAAATTCAACTCATCTCTTCTAGATGAATTTCCAACTCTTTGACAGACATCACAGGTCTGACATAACTCCTTATCGTCCTTATGTAGGGTGGGACAATAAAGTCATGTGCACAAAATATTCTGAGTCGTGTCTTTCCCTCCATAGTGGCCTCCTTTAACTTCTTCATGTGCCTCTGATAATATCATAGGTATTTCATTCTCCAATACACATCTCTGAAAAATTCCATCAGTTCCTAACTTATACAAATTCCCTTCTATAAGCCAATAATATGCTACCTTTACTACTAACTGTTTCTTCTGCGTAGTTGTAAAATTGGGTGGGGCTACTCCTGTGATAAACAACTAGAAAACATATGTGAAGTAATCATATACCATATGTACTATGACAAGTGTGCATATGGTAGACTGTCATCCAAATTTTTGGCATCGTCCCCTATTAGTATGCACAACAAATGATTAGGTCCTAAGTTCAATTTCCATGGTTTCACAATCACTTCAAAATCGTACTCCTGAAATAGTAATATCCATATACATACCTTTCCCCCCAACATTGGCTCATTTACTAAGTATCTCAACACTGAATGATATTTATACATATGGAAATGTGATCCTAGCATATAATGCCTAAACTTATATAGTGCATACACCATTACCAGTCCTTCACGCTCTTTAGTAGTGTAATTCTACTCAGTAGTTGACAAATTCTTGCTAGAAAATGTAATGGGATGGTCCAAACCTCCTTCTCCTTGCTAAGCTATAACTATTCTTAACACTATAAAGCATGCATCTACATGGACATTGAATTCCTTATTCCAAACTAGAAATACTAAAATCGACATGATAACAATTTTTTTCTTCAATGGATCAAAACTCTATTGAGATTCCTTGTTCCATTGAAACTTAACCTCCTTCTTCAACAATTTCTCCAATGGGGTTGTTACCTGCATGTATCCCCTAATGAAATTTTTGTAGTACCCTATATGACCCAATTTGTTGCTCTCAGTTCTCGCTTTGAAGTAGGTGGTGGAAATTCAACCATAACGACCATCTTTGTAGGATCAACCAAAAGTCCATGTTTACATACTACATGACCCAACAAGATACCAAATGGTGTGCATTAAATGCACTTCTTCAAGTTCAACGAAATTTGGAATTGTCTACTTATATCCAACATCAAGAGTAGATTTTCAGCATGGTCTTTTAACAAATTGAATAATGCCCAATCATCCATATAGAATTCTAGGAATGTATGAAAGAATTATTTAAAATATGCAACAACAATTTGGGAAAACACTGCTAGCGCATTTTCAACCCAAAAGGCATGATTGTGTACTAGTAACATACCCATTTTGTCCCAAAATGTTATCTTATTCCTATCTTATTTTGCATTCTGAATCTGGTGATATCCAGAGAATCCATTAGTAAATGAGTAAGCTTCTTGTCCTCTTACATTCTCTAAAAAATCATCTATAAAGAGGGCAGGAAATGGATCATGTAAACAAGCATCATTCAATTTCCTAAGATCCACGCAAGTTCTAATTCCACCTATTTTATTATACTGAGTCACCATAGGACTAATCCATTCTAACTTTGTGACAGGTTCAATGATCTCAACTTCCATCATGCTATCTATTTCTACTTTCACTTTCTGCTTATATACTAGATTCAATTTATACAGTCTTTGCTTCAATGGCTTGGCATCTGACTTCAAAGGAATCTTCATTTTCCCTAGTTACCTAGAAATACCTTTCATTTATGATAATGTAGTTGGAAAAAGGTCCTAGTATTCATGCAGTAAATAAAAAATCTTCTCAATAGTTTTTTCATTCCAATAAAATCCAATGTTTGTGAACTTAGGATTATCCTTTGTACCAATATTAACTTTGGGCGTTCTCAACAGCTTTGCATACTCAACAAACTCAATTTTGTGACCCTATACTACATTCTCTCCTTCGGTTTCTAGTATTTTTAAATTCCTCGGGTCTTCATCCTACTAGTATTCTCCAACAACATTATATCATTCCAAGACATATTGAATAGTAATGGAATATCTGTGTGCACTACATAAGGTTGTTGGTATCTTCGAATATTCTAGTGTAAATATATTGGTCTTGATAATATGTAGAGTTATGTCTACCAAAGGGGTATCATTTTCAAACATGAAAGTTACCTTAAAGTTGCGAGTCAAGTATTCCCAATATGTTGTTCCTCTGTGCACTTCCATTTCTAAGTACCAGTTTTTTCGGGATCCTATCCAAGGTGTGTAAAAACAAGTGTGTGCATTCTTTCTTAGGTATTGATCTCCATGTCACAATGAACTATGTAATATGATCGATAGGACAAATCAACCTGGTATACTTATGAGAAATATATATTTTTTCCAAACCGGACCTGTAACAACATTTTGTATTGTTGTCAATCATTTATTTTATCCTTGTGTGCAACCCACCATCTTGTAGGAGTCACTTTCAGTGAAATATCGAAAGCTAATAATATTTGTTGTTCTGTTATATTCAATTTGAATTATCTTACAAACGAATCTACATTAGTTAGTTCGTCATACAAGCACATCTCCTTGTATATATTGTTGGTTGTGGAGCCTGATTATATTTCTGATTCAGAGGTCCTTGATTTCAGCCATGTTTATACCCCATGAAGACTTTACACCCCATAAGTATGTACACTCTTCCCCATGAGGGAGTGCAGAGGGGGAGTACCCCCTTTGCATAGTTCGGGGGGGCTATCCTCCCAGCTGGGGGGTTCGGGGGTGAAGCCCCTGAAGGAAAAATTGTCTTATAAATGTATATTGTAATTTCATTGTAAATTTGGACCGTTCATTATAAGGTCACAGATCTAATGGTAGAAATTATGTTAGGGGTTTTTTCCCTAGAAGGAAACCCTCTGTTATGAGGGAATTGTATATTATGGCTATGAATTATAGTGAGTATTGTAGTCTGAGAGAGGAGACTGTGAGAGAAAGAAGAGGAAGTTACAATGGGTTTTGTTGTAGGTTGTATCCCTTCATTTGATGGATAATAATAAAGGAAGGACCTGGAAATTTCTTTGGTGGATGTAGCCCACACTAGGTGAACCACGTAAAGCTGTGTCTCTATTGTATTGTGTATCTTCTATGTTTTGTTTCCGCATTTGTTTCATTTTCTTGCTCCACGGTCTTGTTTTTCTAACACATACCTCATGCAATCTCTATTGCGAATGTTCCAGGGATTCTTCTGAATATGATGCACAATAAATGATACTTCACCAACTAAGTACACCTTCAAAATTAGGATTAATATATTCATCCATCTGTGTATTCATACTATTAATATTATTGAGCTCTTTTCCCTTAGCTGGCTCCACATATTGTCTTCCTTCTATGGGATCCAATGGTGCGGTAACTCTCAAATATGCTACTTCAAACATCATTTTTCTCTTCTTCAGATCAATAATACTCTGGTTATCGAAATCCCAATCAATTCCAATAAAATATGGATAAGGTTTTCTACCATCTACCTACACAGTAAGTTAGAATTCCCTATTCGTCCTTTTCTTGCACTATACCTGGTTAATTGCTCGCTACGCACTAGGTTCTTCTCTATATTGTGTGCACTGGTCAATTATCCCGTGCAATGCATTATCCTTCATTAGTTCTAAAAAACTCTTTAAGAAACTTTTCAAATTACTTAACTTCTCAATTTTCCTTTCTGTTATCGAGTGGTCATAGGATGGAGGCATGTCAAATATTGGTGGCATTTCATACATAAGTTGTGAAGTTGATGCTATCGATTCCATTTCTAACAAATCTTTTATTTATTGATGGTATGTGTCTCTCTCTCTTCGGGGGTCAAACATTGGAAGAGGTTATGCTTCTTTCCTAACCCATTTCTCATTATGAATTCCTTGTTCCATCACATAAACTCATGTTATTTCTCCTCCATGCTTAATTGCTACTACTTGTGGTTGATCGTCGTACTCTTCTGATGATATCATATGAACATTTTGGTTCCTCTTTTCTTACCACTTTGTAATTAGTTGTTGGCAATGTTCTGTCACATGATCCAACTATCTAAAATATGCACATGTCGTGAAGGGATTTGAACAATATCGCGACAAATAGCCAGGTTGGTTACAATTATAAGATATAATTGGTCCTTTTCCTCTACAAAATCCTACTCTTTCGAGACCTATGAATCCTCTTCTTCCTCCTTGATTGTAGCCTATCGAAGTATTATACTATGGTACTCCTCATTTCATTACTTCTTCCCCTTGGAATTTGTATGCATCCGTAGTGCATTCTCTCATAAGATCAAATGCACAAAATTCCTTTTCATCATGTCATAATGACTTACAAATATTACAAAATAATTTATTAGCAGTGTTATGAAACTTTTTCATCAAAGGACAGGAAGTCAGACGATGACCTAATGTTTTGCATGTCTCACAATACACTCCTCCTCTTGTTTCCAAGGGGTTCAGGGCTCCTGTATCTAGATATTCTCTAAAATATGGACACTTGTTCTTATGATGACCTTTGCTCTGCATGTAACACACTAGACTTCTTCGCACTCTTTTTCTCCCTTTAGCAAGCTCTTGTAACTAAATCTTCAATGTTGCTAATTGTGAATGAACTTGATCCATCTCTGTGTCATTTTCTCATACAAGTGATCCTTCCAACTTCATTGTGATCTCTAGTGCTTCAAACTACAATATAATCTTCTGATGTGTCAAACAGAATCGTATATGTGGTAACAATGTTGTAATGAATCATTCCCTATGTTTCACATCTGGAATATGGAAGGTCAATTGATCCTTTAATATCTTCAATCTATGATCAAAATACCACACTAACGCCTTCTACAACTGCTTAATCTCTTTCAATTCTATAATACACTCCAAATTAGACTTCAGTTTACATAACTCTTTTAACAAGGCTTGTTTGATGTTTTCCAACATTCTAACTTGTCTTGTAGGCGTAGTGGACTGATACTTCTTATACCATAGTAACGTGCGGTCTTTGAATGTCGTCTCCAACTTCTTTATTTACATATCATCATCGTGGAAATTATTCACTGCCCATATTTCTTTACAAACAACCAAGTTTTGTTTTGGATCTTTTGAACCTGCTTCGTGAAATACAAGCATCTTGGAAGTGGGATCTACTCCCGCCATTGTGTACTACACAATATTCTTCCTTGGTGACATGAAATAATTCTAAATTAGCATATTTATTTCACTACTCTGACTACCTTTATTGCTATAGTTACTTCCCTCATTAAATACAAGTGAAAAAATTTCATATCTTAGCTCAGTTCTTGGAGATGCACATGGGGTCGTGGGTTCAATGCATAGTTTGGCATGAGTGGGATGTAATGGATATTTTTCTACTAGACTAAGTTGATGATATTTTTCCTCTGTGTGTGGAATTCCTTTAATATAGAGTACTACATTAGTTTCGCTTTCCTCAACTTCATTGTGCTTCTCTTCTCTCTTAGCCACGGTCCTTTTCCTACTGTACCAAAATATTTTTCCACTAGGAAATACTCCAATATCTTCTTTTGTAGCACATTTTTATTCTCTCGACATCCTCATTCCATCCATTTCTTATTCATTCTTTCCTACATCCCTCTTCTTCATACACTCAAACCATCCCCTGGTTAGCCCCTAGTACCCCTATGCACGTGAATGCGCCTAGGTACTAGGGAGATCAAATTTCATCTTCATAACCCCCTTATCACACATAATCATCTTAATTGATTTCAATTATATTCCATGCAGACCATTAAAGAACTTTCTTTCAACAACATTATATGACTGGGTACAATCTATAGAAAATTCAGTGATATAACCCCCAAAAATACTGTCCATCTAAAAATCAATGACAAATGATATCTGATTACTTATAGTATTAACTTGTTGAATCAACTCACGGGTCCAATTCCTCAGAACAATAGTGTTGAATGTTTTGTTCTTTTCAGCTAACCTATGTAAGCACTAATCCAAAACATTCAGGAAATCAACAAAGAAAATATCATGTAAATCTTTAAATACATACCTATGAAACCATTACTCCTAACTAATATGCGGGTTCTTATTCCAATATATGAAAAACTCATGCCCTTTTTCCTCTAACTACTTTATGATCTCTTCCTTAGTCTGCCTCAACATTCCCCTCAGTTTCATATCACGGTCCCAACAATGGATCCATTTTTTGGTGCACAGTGGGAAGACCTGAGGTTCAACATTAATTCACCATCAAAACCCTAATATATCAACCCCTTATTCATCACCCGGAAGGCGAAGTATCACCCGAGGTATTTATGGGGACTGCAGGAACCATGTTTCCGCAATCACAAAGGGATGGGAGGCATTCATCATAACCATTCTAGTTAACCTCCATTCATTATTAACCATTAGAACAAGGAACAAAGGAACATATTCATACATATTAACCATTAGAAAAAATATTAGAACAAGGAACGTATTCATATTAACCATTCATACATTATGTGCACACATTAAACAAAAAAATAAACAAACACATCACAACATAACATAACACAAAGACAACATATTTAATGTGGTTCACCCAAGATGGGCTATGTCCACAATGAATAACTTATTTTATTGTTATTCAAAATCATCCCTTACAAAATGTGTGCACTGTCCTCATACATGATATCTCAATTACACCCCAAAATTCCCTTTTTTTCATACATACAGTGCACACTTAGCTCTCAACTCACATACTCTATAATAATTCACTACTTTCTACCCAAAAACCATTACATATTTATACATTTACATTAGGTCTTAGCCTGTTATCAATGGACCAAAATGCCTAACGACTTCTAATTGACTTACTTCCTTCGCACACACTGATCCTAAAAATGCACTAACTTCCTTCCTTCTTCTGCACGTGCTCTTGTGCAGTTTCCAAAACTTGTCCCAAAATGCATGTCCCAACAATGAACTAAGATCTAAATTAGTGCCTTGGATCACCATATGTAGGGGAAAGGTTTGATTTATTGCATTCACTACTGGATTGTGCAAATTTTGTCGATATGGAGTGAGAAAGAGAAAGCCAATATGTTTCCTATTTGAAGAGCATATCATCGCAACATAGGGATCCCACACAAAGAATAGTGTATCACTTTGTAGATGCTCTGGGAAAACATCTCTTTAAGGACATTGAGTAGAAACCATAGTTTCAATCTAGATATGAATGCTCTAAATATTTCAAGGATTTAACCTGGAATTACAAGGCCTTGAATGATGCATTCCAATATTATAAATTTTCTCACTTGACTAACAATTGAGCGATCCTAGAGGTAATGGACAAGGCATAGAAAATTCACATAGTTGACTTCAACATTGTGAAGGGTGTACAATGGGAATATTTATTACATGTATTCACAATGAGGGTAGGAGGAAAAACTTGGAAAACAAAGATCATAATCGATCAATGGTGATGAGTTGGGTTGTGCTTGAGGAATTATGAAGATGTTGAGTAGTGTGAATAGTGTGAGTCAACTTGTGATTTTGATACACATTTTTTTCTTCCACCACTATTCTATTTGTCAATAAATACATGAAATTGATTTAAGACTATAACATATTGGCTTTAATAGAATATCTATGTATGGAATGAGTGCTACAAAGTTTGGATACATGTAGACCTACGATTTTAGTGGTAAAAATTTATTCAAAATCTTGGTAAATTTAAAGATTCTCTTTATTATGTATCTTGGGTTCAGTGGTGTAAACATATGTATTAATCATAGCTAACTCAACTGAAAGTGTAGTGGTTTTGTTAGAATTATATACTCTAACAAATCATATTGAAGCATGAGAATTAAGACAAATATTGGACAATGACATTGAAGATGAAAAGGTTGAAGACATAGATGAAGAATCCAAGTACACAAATCATTATAGAAGAACAAAGATATATATATCTTCATTATCTCTTGGTCATTTTTGTAGCCTTGTGTGGAAATACTAGGTGATGTAAAAATAATTCTTGAGCCTGCCTTGTAAGGTGTGGTATATCTGGAAGGTAAATTTCGTTATGTGTTTTGTTTCCTCTAATTGTTCCTTGATGGAAGATTGTTTGATAAATGTTGTTCCACAATTCGTTAGATTGGCGGGTGCAAAGAATGTAAGACTGACTTGGACACATCCTGTATCTAAACTATTCTCCTAGAGAACTAGCAAGCAATGTGGTTGGGTACCTAGGTGTCTCCGTAGATGAAAATATGTCATAGGATGGAAAAAATTTTAGTCTTTATAATGAGGTTGATGTTAAGACCTAGAGTACAATAGCTTACAAGTGAATCTATGTGGAACTAGTGTTTGACCCAAACGTATGGTGTAACTATCCCGTCGTTACGACAAAAAAACGTCAATACCACAAGTAAATATTTTTTTTTTTTTGTGATAGGAACTACACACCGCAATTAAAAGTGCCATTAAAGCCGCATCATCCAATGATCATCAAGGCGCCATAGCATTCTATAAATCCACGTAAGCAACTTAAAATTCCAAGGCATAAGCTAAGTGAATCCGGAATCAATCATAAGGGACACAATAGAGGGTGTAAAGAAAACAATTATATTCTAATTCCAGGTGCAAGGGAAACATCTATTTTACTCCATACATGCAGTTAAACCAACAAGGAAATCAACCATGGAACTACAATTATTCCAGGGTGCACGATTGATCCCGTTACCAGATAACATAATCAATTGTCAATCGTTGCATGAGAGAAAAAACATCAACATTTCAGGGTGCAACAAGCGATCCTCTTTACAATCTTATATCAGTCTTAAATACATACTCATCAATCAACGCTTAATTCCAGACGCTTTAAATTACATGCATTAATCTAAGCGTGCATTCAAACTTACATACAATAAGACTAGAAGATCAAGTGCACATAAGGAAAGAGGATCCACAAGAGCTAGGGCGCAGCAGTGAACTATTACATAGTCGATCAAGATTATGTTAAGGCATAGGACTAAAGCAATTCTAACTCAAGCGCGCATCCAGATCATTCTAAGGTCGCAAGTAAAAACCACCTTATTGCTCATCAACCAATAATTAATCGTTGCGCAAGGTTAAGGCAGTTGTGATTCAATCCAACAACATTGATGGAAGGGCACCTCGAAATCTAGTTATTAAACAGTCATGCCACAACACAATTTAAGGCGTAGGGTAGTCAACAAAAGTCGCTATTTATTCCAAGGCGTGCAAGAATATAAATCTAAACAATAATTACGCCGAAAGGCGTATACCTATTGACAATGGGCACAATTAATGATCTTTTAACCTTATTTAACCTTAAACCCTAATCTGATGGCTATGCATTGAAGATGCTGGTATATTCTTAGTCGTCCTCCAAAATCAATGGATCAGATTTATTGTTCATAACTTTCTTGCATTTATGAAGGCATCCGTTAACATGTTTACTTTTTAACATTTACCTAATCACATTAA
>SNQJ01S0015810.1:0-23660 GCA_010110895.2 Picea sitchensis
ATGGGAAGATTGCAGCACCTCTCACTGCTCTCCTCAAAAAGAACTCTTTCACTTGGACTCCAGCCACTGCTCGAGATTTTCAAACCTTGAAGATGGCCATGTGCACCATTCCAATCCTCGCCCTTCCTGATTTCAAAAATACCTTTGTGTTGGAATGTGATGCCTCAGGGAAAGGAATTGGTGTTGTCCTTATAAAAGAGGGTCGACTTTTGGCCTTTACCAGCAAGCAACTATCTGAAAGAAATCTGGGCAAATCCATCTATGAAAAGGAAATGTTGGCTATTCTGCATGTCGTTGATCTGTGGTGCCCTTATCTATTGGGGCAACGTTTCCAAATTAAGACAGACCATCAAAGCCTCAACTATTTTCTGGAACAAAGCATTTCCTCCCCAGAACAACAAAAATGGGTGACCAATATCTTTGGATATGATTATCAGATCATTTACAAGAAAGGCAAAGACAATGTGGTTGCGGATGCAATTTCCCAAAAATATGAAGATGAAGGATCCCTTTTTTTCTCTTTCATTCATTGTACCAAACTGTCTCCAAGCCATTTGCTAGGAATGGCTGCAAGATCCCAAAAGTTTGCATCTGATCCAACAATTGTAGTCCAATGCTCCAGCTTCCCCAGGGTACTCTTGGCTCCATGATGAACTTTGATACAAAGGTCATTTGTATTTAAGTAAACAATCAAAGATTAAATCCATGGTACTTTCTGAGCTTCATGCTACACCCACAGCAAGGCACTCCGGGTTCACCAAAACCTATGACAGGGTCAAACGTTCCTTTTTCTAGGTGGTATGAAATAGGACATTCATAATTTTTTCATTGAATGTGATGTGTGTCAATGCAACAAGGGACAAACAGTCAAATCTTCGGGCACACTACAACCGCTCCTGATTCCACCTGCTATTTGGAAGGATATCTCTATGGATTTTATTACCGTCTTACCCAAATCGGAAAAATAAATTAGTCATCATGGTGGTTGTTGATCGCCTTTCCAAGTATGCTCATTTATGCGCCCTTCAACACCCGTTTACATCATCCATCGTGGCTCAAATTTTCATGGAAAAAGTCTTCAAGATTCATGGCATGTCGCACTCTATTATTTATGATCGCAACCCAACTTTCACAAGCAATTTTTGGCAAGAATTGTTCAAGATACAAGGCACCGAATTGCATCTCAGCACAACTTATCATCCCCAGAATGATGGCCAAACGGAATTTGTCAACAAGTGTTTGGAAACATATTTGAGGTGTTTTTCCTCGAAAAATCAAAATCAGTGGGCTCAATGGTTACCCCTAGCTGAATGGTGGTACAACACTTCATACCATACAACTACACGCATGACTCCTTTTGAAGCGGTATATGGACAGAAGCCACCTTCAGTTCTTTCATACTTACCGGGTGCCTCGAAGGTCCAGGCGGTTGACCAAACACGTACAGTTCGAGAGGCTATTCTTCGTACCCTCAAAGAGAATTTGGTCATGGCACAGAATCTCATGAAGCAAAAAGCAGATCAAGTTCGCTCTGAACGTCAATTTGCAGAAGGGGATCGGGCGTTTCTTCAACTGCAACATTACAAGAAAACTTCCCTCAAGGTCGAGCATTGTCATAAGATAGTGCCCAAATTTTATGGTCCTTATATCGTTCTCAAGCGTGTGGGACAAGTAGCCTATCAGTTAGTTTTTCCTAGTCATTCGAAGGTACATCTTGTTTTTCATGTTTCATGCTTAAAGAAGGTGTTTGGAGCTAAGTGCCAAATTCAAACCAACCTTCTCGAGTTAGCTGAAGAAGGATCCATTTGGCTACATCCAGAAGTAGTTTTGGACCAGTGTGAGTGTCGCCTACGTCAGAGAACCATCAAGGAAGTGCTAGTCCAGTGGAAAGATACAGCTCCAGCAGATGCCACTTGGGAACCAACTACCATTCTGCAACAATTTCCTCATCTCAAGCCTTTAGGAAAAGGTTGTTTTTAAGGGGGCGGACATGTTAGGGTCCTAACCCGCACATAGGTAGAAAAATATATTTGAATGTAATAAAGGTCAATATTAATAAGGCCTTTGAATAAAATAGAATAAGGCGAATGTAAGAAGACCTAATAGAAGCTTTTGCTTCTAGAAGGATATTCCTCTAGATGCTTCTTTTAATAGACATATTTAGTATAAATAGGAGTCGAGGGTATGAGAACCCTAGCTTGGATAATATTGTAATAGAGTGCTACTCAATTGGAGGTTTCCCCCTCAAAGAGGCCTGTGAACATTGCTTTCAAAATCAAAGTGTTATTTATGTTGTTGTTCTTATATCATTTCAGTGCTATTGTGGTGATTGTTCTGGTTATATTGTTGTTATTCTGCCAATTCTAGCATTTTATTTCTGTTCTGCATACTTTTTATATATGGTATATTACAATCTAGCATGATGCTAATGCATCATATCTAAGTTGTATGCCACAACTAAGTTTTACTTGCATGATCATATCTAGCATGACACAAGCCCCATGCATCATCTCTAAGTTGTATGGTCATATCTAAGTCGTACTAGCATGACATATCTAACATGATGTCAATACATCATATCTAAGTTGTATGTCACATCTAAGATGTACTCGCGTGGCCATATCTAGCATGATGCGTCTCACCAGCATCGTCTCTAAGTTGTACTAGCATGAAATATCTAGCATGATGTAAATACATCATATCTAAGTTGTATGCCACCTCTAAGTTGTACTAGCACGATGCTCCTAAAGCCATTGTATCAACAACTCCAAAAATATGTATCATATATGAGTTTTACTAGCATGATCATATCTAGCATTATGAAAGAATCATCTCTAAGTTGCATGAACATCTCTAAGCTATAATAACATGATACATATCTGGAACTCACTGATGGTCCATGATGCCATATATCAGCACTCCCTCCCGACCGAGGAATTCATCTCTTCCCTCTCAACTAAGGGATCAATATCCATGAGCCCCAGCTTGTCCCTCAAGTATGAAAACTTTATCTTGGATAGAGGCTTAGTCAAAATATTTGTTTTCTTATCATCAGTGGAGATATATTAGACAACCACTTCTCCCCTCTGGACTTTATCACAGAGAAAATAGTACTTGATATCAATGTTCTTCAACTTGTCATGGAACATCGGGTTCTATGAGAGCTTCACACATCTCCAGCTATCACAGTATATCACAGTTGAATTTAGTACCTAATCAAACAATACAGAAACCAGCTTACATAGCCACACTGCTTTCGTACAATCATCACAAGTTGCAATATACTCTGCTTCTACAGTGTTGAGTGAAACATATTATGTTTTCTGCTAGCCCATGATATCATAGCAAATCTCAAACTGAAACACATACCATAAGTACTCTTTATGTCATCTACACTCCCTGCCCAATCTAAATCAGTAAATCCATGCAGTTGTATATCACTGTTTGAGACATATCTCAAACCATAAGTTATCGTCCCATGCATATATCTCAAGATATGCTTTGCAACTATCTAATTATCTTGTCTAGATTTCACCTGGAACTGGCTCAACATGTTCACAACAAAGAAAATGTTTGGCCTGGTATTTACCAGATATATCAATGATCCAATCAACTGCTAGTACAGGAACGAGTCTACTAGATCAGAATCAGAGTCTCTCAACTTCCTCAGATATGTTACCATCATAGTTTCCATGGATTTGCAATCCATGATCCCAAACTTATGAATGATATTTTCAACATTCATCCCTTGTCCTAGGAAGACTTCACCACACTTATGTCATACTTCCAGTCCCAAGTAATAGTGCATAAAACAAATATCCTTCATATAAAATTCAGAGGCTAGCTCCCTCTTACGTTGAATAATGAGAGGCTCTGCACCAATATATTGGAGCTTTCTTGACTCCATACAAGGCCTTCTTTAATCTGCATACATGGGTTTCTCTCTGGTGTACCTCAAAACCTTGAGGTTTCTCTGTGTATGCTTCTTCTTTAATCACTCCATTTAGAAAAGAAACCTTTACATCCATCTAATGTAAACTGCAACCCATGGATGTTGCTAGAGATATGATAACTCTAGAGGTGTATCTGGAAACTAGAGCAATCGTCTCAGCATAGTATTCTCCCTGCTAATGGGAGAACTCTATAGCTACAAATATTTCCTTGTATTTATCAATACTTCTATCCACTGCATGTTTTATCTTGTAAATCCATTTAGGCACAATTTTTGATACATCATTTTTTATGATTGATATTCTTCCATCACATATTCCTTCCATTATTTCTTCTTGACTACTTCTTCGAAGGTGGAAGGTTCTGTAACTGGAATATGGTTTTGACTTCTTTCTTTCTCTGAAAGTTCCATCTGGATCACCATACTTTTCTGCATCTTGAATAATCTCACGAGCTCAAGATAGTCTTCTCTTCTTATTCTTATCTTGATATGGATATTCAGATCTTTGTGGTTCTACCATGTCTGATACAAAATTCTTACCTCCCTTCGCATCTACAATCTTGGGAGCTACATGATCTTTATCATGGGCATTATCACGGTCCTGGATGCTTTAGCCCACATATGCATTGGTAAGTCTTAATCATGGATCGTGGCTTTTATTGCTTCCATAATTGAACATTTTTTCTTTCATCCACACCATTATGCTGAGGATTATAGAAAGTGATGATCTCCCTCCTAATTCCATCCTATTCATTTAGTGAGAAGGTTGACATGCATCTGAGTGAAGGATGTCCAAAACTCCTTTTTCTTTCCATGCTTCCTTTATAATTGATACTTGGTGAGACCATCTACTTCACCACTGATGAAGTCATTTGCTCCATGCTTGCAACGGTCACTATTTCTCCCTCTTATATTTATTACCTATCACCTACCTGGAACAACAATAACAAAGAAAAATAGCAGACAACATTCTCCAACACTCTTCCAGTGTTGTGATCAATCATTCTTCCATAGTAACCTATTTGGAACAAACAAATACACCTCCATGGTAGCCTCCATGAAATATTGTAAGATAATCTTCCCAAGAAAATAACAATAAAAGTATTTCCAGTATAATAACATTTTCATAAGAACATATTTATGGTAACAAGAATGAATAACAATTTCATGATGATCAACATAGTATGACCAAGGTGACCTGCCCGAGAGAAAAACAAGAAATATCTCTCTAGAGGAGATGTTAGTTTATTTTGAAAAAAATTACAATAAGCATCTATATCAATAGTATTCACATGTCATTACATCTAGCAGTAATAGAACCTTTCAAATACTGCTTTCAAAATTTGTAATGTAACAATTATCAACCTTGATATATGCAAATTGGAAACTTATCAATTTAATCAAACCTGGAACTTGAAACCTCAACTACTATGGAGGGCGCGCTTGTTCCTTTAACCACACTGAATCCAATATCACCGATTGGAAAAGGTATCTTGTATATCCCTTGCAAAGACACCCATTTTTTGTTAGATTATATAACTTGAAAATCATATACAAGTGCATACCTTGAAATCTTTGTAGCATCATCCAGCTTGTCTTCTAAACTGAAACTACATACCATCTAGATAAGGAGAGGTTAGAAACTGAATCAAAAGGTTCAATTATTAGAACAAGATAGAAACTATAAAATTTCAATTTTGACCACATAATCAATTTGACCAAAATTCAACATTTGACTTTGACCAGTCAAACTTTGACTTTGGCTTTGACCAAAAATTAAAACCTGACGTTTTGGCTAGTTGAGGGTACCAAGAGGTGCGCTAGGGTAGGGTGCACTAGAATGTCAAATAAATATGCCAAACACTTTACGATAGGTGCTCAAACAAATGGGTTAGGGTTTATTGTTTCTACAAAACCTGATTGCAACTACAACTGCAACTGGTGCTATAACGAGCTTGATAATGAACTTCGCAATCTACTTTCTAGTGGTTAGATTGTCTGAAGATAGTACAGGCCCATAACCTGTTAAAATAATTGATGTTCTCATTTTACCATAGACTATATCACAATATTGTCACCCAACCATAGGCACGCAGCCACCCCTGAGCACCTTTAACCTTTGACAGAATTAATCCAAAAATCCATACTAGAACCAACAGATAAATCCTAGATGCTAATTGAAGCAACAACTCAAGACAAGTAGAGTGCTCCTTCTCCAAGGGTAGTGCATAAGAACGAGTCTCCATATTCACATAACAAGTACCATGCACAGCTGCAACAGCTGTAGCTGCACTACTCTCTCAAACTTGTGCCATACTTAGCTAGTACATCACCAAGAATATCACCAAGAGTATCACCAATAATATCACTAAGAGAATCACCAAGAATATTACCAAGAATATCACTTGATAGTGCTAAAGAGAGACCAAGACCAAGAGATGACCATACACCTTTATTCCTCCTTGCAACTGCAGTTGCAGCTGTAATTGCAACTCCCCACAAGACTTACGCTTTGACTGAGTGTACAAATGAGCTAAAACATCCTCTATTTATATTAATCTATCCAGTGAATTTTCTAGCTGGGTTGACCTGAGTTTATGGTAATTGTATTTTTTGTTTGTCTTTTTTCCATGGAGCCAACTTGTCTTTCTGGAAGATAATATTCTAATATTATTTATTCTACTAAGCCAACTTGTCTTATAGGATTTTCACACATCTGTTTAGGGTTTCCCTTTCTTCCAGAATATTCCATTCTAGTCAAAAGTTACACATGGAGGTTAATATCTCCCGCAAATACCGTAACATCAACAATAAGAAATCCTCCCATAGAGGGGTTGGAGGCATAGCTTGTTACATACGAACACACATTATTCCTCACATTCATCTTCATAAAAAATACCCTCTCAATCAGTTCACTTGGATGGAGATTTTAGATATTAATGCTAAGAAGATGTATATAGCAATTTGTTATTTTGTGTCTATTAATTCCACCTTTTTTTTGTTTTAACAAGAACTGGGAAAATTTATATTAAAAAGTGTGGATAAATCCACTGTAGTAAAAAAAAAGGGGTCATGAATGACCTTCGAGAGATAGAAGCTTTGAAGATTGGGATTGCTAATACAAAATTTGTGTCCATTGAGTTTCCACCTTCTTTAGCTATATTGTATATATTGTATTTCGAAGAATACATTCTATAGAAAACTCTGATTATATATAACGTAAAACAAAACATGACACTTGAATTTTAAAATTTCATCTTCCCGGTTCCTTTTTTATCTTCGAATGTCCCTGTTGCTCCCAAATTGGATTTGGAAAGGGATTGTTGAGATCCGGGATTTGATTTACAGTGGTTGAATTTACATTCTTAGAATCTACCTGGGTGCTTGTTGGGGTACTGGGTTGATGGTGACTTCTTTCCATCTAATCCATTCGGATTTTCATAATCTCCAAACTACTACGTTGCTCTTCGATTTGGCTCCTTTGAGCAAAGATTTCGTCTTGTAACCTCTCAATTAGATGCCTATGCTAAGATAGGGTCTCAATCTTGAAGGTTAATGTATATTTGAGTGCTCCCATATGGATTCACAACCTTTGATACCCTGTGCACTCTATCTCAGGGTTTGGTTGGTCAAGTCCAACAAGTAAACCCTTGACTCCCTGTGAATTTTTTATCCTTGGAGCATTGTGGTTCTTATGTCTATTGTCCATGATGCTGGTAGGGACCCAATTATGTAGAGGACTGAACTTCGTGAGGTCTAAGAATATGATATTGGAATTGGAAGGTCCCAACATAGGTTGTGAAGCGAAGGTCTGGGTGAGGCAATGGATAGGCGATGGGCGAGGAAATGGAGACAAAGGGGTTTCCCAAAATATCTGATGAGAGTCTCTCTGAGGTGCAAACAACGTTGAATAGATAAGGCGGTTTGGGTAGAATGCAGGGTGCAAATAGATCATCATAAACTCATAGGAAATTCTCCACAGCAAAGACGCTGCCCAGAATCGTTGAAATAATTCACCCCATGTGACATTTAGTGTCAAATTCGTGTTAATAAGATAAATCACAAACTATTCCTGGGGCGCTATACTTGAACCCTTAAAATCTTCGAGTCAGGGAATGGAACTATCGCCACCCTGAAAATTCCACTTCGCTTCATAACTATTTCACGCTTGACCCATCAGTGTCATAGCCTTCGACCATCGATTACCCACGAACTCAGCTGACCGAACAAGCAAACCATCCCATGCCATAATGGAATCAACGTACCAGATCTTGATAACATGGTTTGTCCTTGGCCGATGAGGCCTTGTCTTTTCACCTGTCAATTGCTTCCTCCACCTTTCATGACTCACATTGGAGCTCCAAGTGTACACTCCCATGGCCTTTGTGTGATGGCTCCTAATCATATGTGGAAGCATTAGACTAGGGGAGCTAGGCCTTCTTTACCCTCCACCCCTAAGGTTCCACGAGGTCTCCATATGGCCTTGTTAGCCATTTTTTTCGCTTCCTTATTATTATGTCTCAAAACATGTAAGAAGTTTGGCTTTAAGGTCCTTGTGATTACAAGAATTTTTTCTATAATCCTTTTTAGGCTCAAATATTTTGGCTTGATTCCCTGTATCATCATCCTTATGATTGTCTTTGAGTCACCTACTATATTCAGGCTGTGGATTTGTCGCTGATTTTCTAGTTTGAGTCCTTTAAGAAGTGCATACGCCTCTACTTTATTGTTGGTGTCTTTCTTGAGATTCGAGTAGTAGTTCAAAATTATTTTTCCTCCAGGTTCGTAGAGAACCCTCCCGAGAATTGTATAACCTTCTTTAACTATATACCCATTTGTTCCCCAACCTCGGCTATCTGGAATGTCTCTGAGTATAGGAGTTTCTACTTTAAGAAGGGAAATAAACACTTGGGCTTGAATATGCATGTGAACAGGGGCGTCTCCCAGGATTCACGCCTTCCAGCTTCCATCTTCGTTCCATATTGATATATCGAAGATAGTGAGTTTTTGTTTTGAATTCAACCATGTTTTCAGGTTTCCAATCTATTCAACTTGGGAGGTGATGTCAGTTCCCAAGATCAAGTCTTGTCACAACCTGATCGATTTTCCATTTCCATGGATCCAAGAGAGGTTCTCTTTAAAGAAAGGGATTTAGTCTCTTATGAATTTCGATATTTGTGAGCCAGGTTGGGAGTCAGGCATAGTGTCCATGCATCTTTTTCTTCCCCCCAACCTGTATTTTTTTGTTATGGTCGTTTTCCACCATTCCTTTCTTCCCGATACTTTCCTCCAGAGAAGCTTGGCTCGCATAGATATATTTTTCACTTCAGGATCTTTGGTTCCCAGTCCCCCACTTTTTTTGGGTGAGGATGTTATATTCCAGTTCACTAGATGAAAATTTTTGGAATTGGATTTTTCCCCTTGCCAGAGGAATTTGAGGATGAGTTGGGCCATGTCTTTCAGGACTCCCTTTGGGGCCAGGAGGGAGGATAATTGGAAGAGGGGGAGGGAGGATAGTAATTATTTTATCAGGACTACCCTCCCAACTGGGTTGAGCCACCTTGACCCCCAAGACTCCATCTTATCCCTAAATTTTTGGAGGTTGAGATGCTAGTACTCGCCAGGTAGCGATTTTAAGCACAGAGGGAGGCCGAGGTATTTAATTTTTTTCCAATCACTTGAGATGCCAAAGCCCAAAATTTGAACAATACCTAATCTGTTATTAGCTTAAACATTCCAAACGTAGATTTGACATTTAGCCTTGTTCAGGAGCCCACCCGAAGCCGAGAGGAATTTGTCCAGAACTTGGTTTATTCTTCTTGCCATGATTTTTGAAGCTCCGCTCAAGAGGATCGTATCATCTGTGAATTGTGAGTGATTGATTCGTTTTACACCCTGAGCTATTTTGATTCCTCAGATTGTTCCATTGGTACATTCCCATTCTAGTCTTTGATTGAGATATCCTTCCATGATCACATACAGGAAAGGGGAAAGTGGGCAGCCATGTCTTAGTCCTTAGGAGGCCCTAAAGAATGGGGTTGGTCATCCATTTAAAAGAGGGGCGATCCAAGGGGAAGAAATACAGGCTCCCATCCAGGATAAAAACTCTTGATTGAACCCAATTTTTTGCATTACTTTGAAAAGGAAGTCATGTTCTACTCTATCAAATGCATTTTCCATATCCAATTTAATTGCCATACCTGATTCCCCCCAAGAATTGTTGGATGGATTGCTTCTTGTGCTAGGATGAAGTTGTCCCATATTTTCCTGCCTGCCACAAATCCTCCTTTATTGGGGAGAATTAGAGATCTGAGAAAAATGAGTTAACCTATTAGAAATAATTTTGGCCATGATTTTATAAGAGATATTACAAAGATAGATATGTCTAAATATATCTAGGGTGGATGCTCCATGCTCTTTCATAATGAGTGCTAAAAAGGAGGAGTTGGTGGCTCCTCCCATTTTTTTTGTATTCATGCATGTATCTTATCATTCTAATGAAATATTGCTTGATTATGTGCCAACATTTTTTATAGAAATGGGGGGTGAATCCATCTGGCTCCTAAGCTTTATCCTCGTTGAATTGATTGATTTCTTTTAGGATTTTTGTTTCTTCAATTTGTCGATTGAGTTTGAGGTTGTATTTATCCAAAAATTTCTTGGGATATGGCTGAGGAGAGAATCAGAGGGGACTTCCTCTGATGTTCTATCTGAAGTATAAAGCTTGAGGAAGTGACTGGAGGTTTGCTGCTTGATTTGGTCGAACTCCTTTATGGTTTTTCCTACTGGAGTTTTGATTTCTGAGATTTGATTTGTCCAAAGTCTGGATTTTGATTGCCTATGGAAGAAGAAGGTATTTTGGTCACCTTCTTTCAACCATAGGCTTATGTACTTTAATCTCCAGATGATCTCTTCTTCTTCTACAGCTTGAATGTACTCTTTATGTATCTTTTGTTCAGACGTTATATGGCTTTGTTGGACTTATTTTGTCTCCATTTCACCTTGAATATTTTCTAGCTGAAGCTTTTTTTTCTTTAATCTTGATCTAGATCGGGTTCGAAGAAGTTTTTTCCCAGGATTTGAGAATTCCTTTCACCAGCTTCAACTTCTGCTCCCAAATGTAGACTGGGGAGCTGATGATCCACTGGTTCCAAGCTTGTGAAATGGAGGAGAACAAATTCGGTCGATCCATCCAGAGGGGATTGAATCTGAAGGGGACAGGGCCTTGTTTTTTTTTTTGGTTCAAACACTAAAGAGATAGGTCGATGATTCGATCATTCCCATGGGAGGATCAAATAAGAGGCTTTATCTGGATGAGAAAGAAAAGAGTTGTTTATTAAGAATCGATCAAGCATGGTTGCAATGTGGCTTGGCCCTGCTCTTCTATTGTTCCATGTATACATACCTTTGGAGGGGCGAACATCAAAGAGGTCCAGATCCGAGATTAGATCGTCCATTTTTCCCCTGAGTTGGTCCCTCACTATGGATCCCCCTCGCTTTTGTTTTAATCCTCTTGTGATATTGAAGTCCCAACTATAATCAAATTTTGGGGGGGATTGTCATTGGCAAGATCTTGAAGGGATCGCCATCACTCAACTTTTTCCAAGTAATTATTTGGCATATAGACATTGATAATTGAATAGAGCATACCTATGACTTTCTTATTTAGAGATACCATCATCCAGAATTGAGATTGTTGCTTCTCCTCTAGCTTGAATTGGTCTGCATTCCAAATTGTGTTGATTCCTCTTGATGCGCCTATGGAACTGATTTCTTTTCCTTCCCCTTTTTTACATTTTTTTGCATTTCTTGGAGGGTTTCCAGGTCCCTCATTTTTTTCTCCTAGATTAGAAGGATTCAAGGGTTTTATGTTTTTATTAACTTTCAAGATTCTTCTTTTTTATCCCTTCTCCCTAGTCCTCTACAGTTCCAGGAGACAACTTTCATCATTTATCAGAGGGTTTTGGGGCCCCCCCTTTAGAGGGCTGAGATGCTACTCCCTTATGATGGGATGACTTATTTTTTTTTCTGATTTACCCTCTTTTCTTAGTGCTTCCTCTATAGTTTTTTGGATGCCTAATTCCTTCTCTCTGTCTGCAATCGATTCTCTCTTGTTTCTATGGGATTTTCTTCCTAATTTTTTTATTGTAGCTGGTTGGGTGACCTCTAGGTTTGAATCACTTTCAGAAGTTTCATGTCTATCTTCCTCTGAAAAAATAGGGATCTATGGAAGGGGGTTTGGAAGAGATTTTGTTTTGGTTTCCCCACTTGTTACTGAGATTTATTTTTCTTTTCCTTTTCTAATTTCTTCTTTTGTTTCTTCTTGTCTCTTTCTTCCATTTTCTTCCTAACGTTCTCTGAGGTCTTCCATGTTATCTTCTGTTGTAATTTTAACATATCTATTGTGACTTGATTCTCCTTTCTGCGAGGATCTTGGGGGCCTTTCTCTCGAGCCTATGGTTTTTTCTCCTTTCCCTTGTGGGGGGTTCATGGTTGTTTTACTAGTAGTTGTTTTCCTTTTCGATTGTTTCCATTGGTCCTATTTCAGATCTTTCTCCTAGGGTTCTTTAGCTTATGGGCATCTTTTTGCGAAATGACCATATTCGTGACAAGATTTGCATTTGAATGGGATTTTCTCATAATCGACCTATTGAACATAAGACCAGTTATCCAGAGTCAACTGGATTGATTCTGGGAGACCTTTTTCCAAATCCACTTCCACACAAAGTCTAGCACAAGCTTGAATCCCTTCTCATGGTTCAACATGATCGATGTATTTCCCTAGTGAGTTTCCTATGATTCTTAGGGTTTCATCATCCCAACAGTGTAGATGGAGGAAGAACAACCTTACCCAGATAGGGACTGTTGAAGGGATATCATTCTATGGGATGAAGTCTGGGGTCCATTTATTGAGATAAATTCCTCTTGCCCCCATAAAATAAGCTCCGCTTCGGAAAATCAGATCCCTATCTTCTTCTTTTTCAAATAGAAAGGTGAAGAAGCCCCTACCACAAAAGGCCACAAACATCTGTCCCTGTATCATTTTTCACTAGTTCAATTCTAGCCAGTGATTCATGGCTTTAGGGGAGGGCCACAACCCTGTGAACTGCCCTATCAGCCTGTTTTCTGCCAGTCTAAGAGCTAGAGAACGATCCGAAGAAGGGTGCACAACCACCTTAGGGATATCTTTCATTTTTTTTACAAATCTGGATGGAGCTGCCTTGTGGAACTTTTCATAGGAGTAGATCAAGGTCTGAAAGGCCTGAAGATCCAAAGACAAAGAGCTTGGGGGGGATCCCCTCCTCATAGGGGGGCATATTTGGCCCGTGCGAGGGCGTGAGGGGCTAAGTCTGCGTGAAGCTAAATACCAGAGTCTCTAGAGAACCCTAGTAGAGATTCAATGACCTCTGACTCTATTAATTCCACCTTTTATGCAAAAAAAATCTAGATAAAAAATGTCACTATAAAATCTTAGAACAAGATATTTATAGTCTGGGAAATGAAGGTAGTATCCTCCTGCTGGGATACTTTAATTCTAGAAATGAAACTAATCAAGCTATAATCTTAAGAAATTATTCCAACCCTAATCCTCTATGGCTAGATGAGGACATTGTTTTAGCTAATAGATACAAGAGAAATTCAAAATACCCAATCAAGAACTTGTATGGTATCGAGTTAATCAAGCTTTGTAGTTCTCAATATCTAATCATTTGAAATGGTCTAATGAAGTGGCCAAAATATAACAAGATGACTTGTATCCATGGGTTGGGTACCAATGTTGTGGATTATGTGATATTAGATATCCCTGTTTCCAACCAAATAATAATTTTTGACCTTTTAGATGACCATGAGCCTAACTCTGATCATAGATCTTTAACCCCAACTCTAAAATTTATCATGCATAAAACCTCCTTGAAGATAACTCTAATAACCAAAGGCACTTTCTCTTTGAAAAACATAAACTTGATATCTTCTTAAAGGACTTAAACACTGAATTAAATCTTCTAAGATATAAGAACAATATTGAAGAAATTTATCAAAATTTTATGACAACCCTCTCTACCTCCATAAAAAATATATATAGAAGTGTTGTGTAAAAAGAATAATAGAATTTCCAACCCTTGGTATGATAACACGTGTAAAATTTCTAGAAAATCCATTAGGGATGCCTCCAATGAGTCCTTGAAATATGACAAGATTAATATATACAAATCCCTAATTAAAAGGGGAAAAAGGCACTACATAAATAGAAAGAAAGAGAATCTTTTGCACCTATCTAAGCTAGATCCAAATAAATCTTGGAGGAAAATTTTGATTCATAAAACTAAAGAAAATGATATGATTCCCTTGACAGACTGTAATTCCTACCTTACAAATATTCATGAAACCCCTAATGTCCTGGAAATCATTCCAAAAGTTTCTACAGAGGATGAAGTTGTAGAAACTAAGGACATTGAAGGGTACCAAGCTGAAATATTAAAAATTGGAGGGCCTGTTTTGACCCCTCACATACACAAGCTCTTCAATTTAGCATGCACAAAAGGCTTCCCTAAACCCTGGACTTAAAGCTTCATTGTACCTATTTTTAAAAGTGGGGATAAAATCAATCCCTCTAATTATAGGACCATTATGATTAGCCCCATTTTATCCAAGCTATATGGAAGTATTTTGGAAAAGAAGATAAGCATGTGGCTAGAAATCCAAGGAAAAAGAGCTAAAGGCTAGGATGGTTTTATAGGTTATCATTCAATCGCAGACCACCTTGTCACACTTAATATCATTGTAGAGGAGTGTTGAAACAATAAAACCAATCTCTTTTTTTGTTTCATTGACTTTAGGAAAATTTTTGACAATGTGCCTAGGACCAACCTTTGGAATATATTATAAGAAATCAAATTCCCCTCCGAGTAGTTAGTTGATATGGTAAGGTTGTATGAGAACGTTTTTTTCAATTTTAGGAGCACTGAGGGTTGATCAGAAGAAATTAACTGCAATATAGGAGTCAAGCAAGGTTGTTCCCTGTCCCCTACTCTTTTTGGCATATACATTGAAAAATTAGAAGATTGTATGGAAGTCGAAAGTTGTGTTGGACCAACCCTTGCTAGTATAGTCATCATCCTTCTTCTCTATGCCGATGATATTTTTCTTATGGAAAGGAATTCCTATGACCTCAACAAGAAACTTATAATCCTCAAGGACTTCTACTCTAGTACATGAATGACTGTGAACATTGACAAAACAAAGGTTATGATAATTAAATCCAATACGACCACCTATGATACTTTTGTATATGAAAACAATATATTGGAGGTAGTTACTTCGTACAAGTATATTGAAATCATTTTTCATCACAAACTCAACTAGAACTGTGGCATTGAGAAAAGGATAAATGGAGGGTGGAAAGCTTATTATGGGCTTGAAAATAATTGAAAATTAGCATACCTTTGTCTATGGGATAAGAAAAAGATCCTCTTTGAGGCTCTTGTCACTCTTGTTATCTTATATGGATGTTAAGATTGGGGATGCAATATCTCTCAAGAATCCTGGAGAAAGATAAAGCAGATCCAAGGGAATTTTACAAATTATAATCTCAAAATTAAAGGAAATACACCATATCTTATTCTCCTCATAGAAGCGACCATTTCCCCCATTAAGAGAACAACTATGATTATGTACTTAATGTATAAGAAAAAGATAAACAACATGGATGCCAAGAGGATCCCAAAAATTTCTTTAGACTCTAGCAAAAATCACCAATGGCTCAAGTGGGGATGACATAATGATCCCAAGTCTTGGCTAAATATTTGGGGAATAAAAGAAGAATTTATTCTGTAGAATACCGATGATATTAAAAATATTGTTAAAGATAAATTTAAGGAGAATTTATGGTGCGATAAATAATTAGAGGATAAAATACAAATAATATATTATAAGGAGGTGGTTAACCCTAATCTTGAAGATCAAAAGCATCTCTCGGTTTTGACTAGCGTAAAAAAGAGAATCAATATTGCTAAAATAAGATATTCATCAAGTTACTTCATACAAGTATCTTGAAATCGATATTCATCACAAACTCGACTAGAACTGTAGCATTGAGAAAATGATAAATGGGGGATGGAAAGCTTATTATGGGCTTGAAAACAATTGTAAATTAGCAGACATTTGACTATGGGATAAGAAAAAGATACTCTTTGAGACTCTTGTCACTTTTGTTATCGTATATGGATGTGAAGTTTGGGGATGCAATATCTCTCAAGAATCCTAGAGAAAGATAAAGCATATCTGAGAGAATTTTATAACTTATAATCTCAAAATTAAAGGCAATACACCATATCATATCCTCCTCATAGAAGTGACCCTTTCCCCCATTGAGAGAACAACAATGATTAGGTACTTAATGTATAAGAAAAATATAAACAACATGGATGACAAGAGGATCCCCAAAATTTCTTCAGACTCTAACCAAAATCACCAATGGCTCAAGCGGGGATGACATAATGATGCCAAGTCTTGGCTAAATATTCGGGGAATAAAAGAAGAAGTTATTCTGTAGAATATCGATGATATTAAAAATATTGTTAAAGATAAATTTAAGGAGAATCTATGGTGTGATAAAGAATTAGAGGATAAAATAAAATTAATATATTATACGGAGGTGGTTAACTCTAATCTTGAAGATCAAAAGCATCTCTCGGTTTTGACTAGCGTAAAGAAGGGAATCAATATTGCTAAAATAAGAACATAGTGAAATTGGACATTGGACAATTCCCAAAACAACATGGAATGAAAGAATATGTCACCTTTGTGACACTAAGAGGGTTGAAGATGAAAAACACTTTCTCCTAGAGTGCCCTGCATATACCCAAATTAGATTTCAATTTAAAAATATTTGTCACAATACCGACCTTCCTAACCTTCTAAGTCATTGAAACTATAGTGATCTTTGAACGCTTCTCCTAATGCTTTTCGAGCATTGAAATGACATCTTAAAGAAATACAAATAATCTCTTACCTTTCTTAAGGTTGAATAGACCATTTTTTGTGTCAGTGGACGTTAACCATCAACTAAGGATGTTAATCATCATCATCATCATAATCATCATATAAATGTGGTTGTATGACATTCTCAATTTAACATTTTATTTTAGATTTTTATTGTATAATGAATGAAAATAGCTTGTTATATTTAAAATTATTTTATATTATATATTTTTTTCAAATTTTAGTTATTCTTATTTTTAATATATATTTTATTTTATTTTGATTGTTAATTTTATTTTATTTACCAATTTGGTGGACCGTGACCTTAAAAATAAATTATTATTATTATATTAAAAAATATTCTTTTTTACATTATTTATATTTGAAATATTTTTAAAGTATTATTTTTATTATTAATGGATATTATTTAATTTTTTTTTGTTCAAATACAATTGAAAAATCATTATAAATTATAGATTTGAATGATCTCTTTCTTTTTTTGCTTTCATCTATATGTATTTAGTTAGTTGTGTTAAATGTAGATACATAACTAGAGAAATGATAAAAGATGGTTGGTTGATATTATGTAGGTGAAGGTGTGCACTTGTGTACTTCTACTAATGTAGTTAGAGTTCTAATCAATTTGAAATTGAGATTATTTTTTTTTAAATTGGATTAATATAAAATTGAAAATATCTAATCATGTATAATTCATCAACTTGAAATTGAAATTTATTTTTTTAAATTGAATTAATTTAAAATTAAAATTAAAAAGAAACTTTGGAATTATAATTTGGATTAATAAATCATGTAATGAAAAGAAACTTTGGAAATATTATTTGGATTAATAATCAGAGTTCTAATCAATTTGAAATTGAAATTTAATTTTTTTATAATGTGAATTAATTTAAAAATTAAAAACCTTTAATCATATAATCAAAATTCTAATCAATTTGAAATTTATATTTTTTTTTACAATTTAAATTAATTTAAAATTGAAAATATTATTTTATCATATATAAAACTTAGATCATACTCAAAATAATCCTATTTTAAAAATTTATCAAATTCATATCATAGAATTTGTTAAAGAGAAGAACAATATTTTTACTCTATGATTATCCATCCTAATATTCTATGAATGTATCAAATTCATATCATCAAATTTATCAAAGAAGAACATATATTTACTCTATAATTAATTTACACTTTTCGCGCTAAGGAATCCCATTATATGCGGGAAGATTACTGTGAGAAGCCGCTGTGGGCCGTCGGTCCTCTTCTTCCTCGATCCATTTGGACTGCTAAGAAGTGTAGAACTAGCTCAGATGTTGAAAGTTGCTTGAGATGGTTGGACGGCCAAGATCCGGCTTCGGTTCTTTATGTTTCTTTTGGATTTGATCAACAATTGTAAAACCAGATTCCAATTATGATTATTGTAAATGGTAAAAAATTACAATATTTAGATTATATCATTAAACAATGTTTATTCTAAATATTCTAAGTATTGGTAATTTTCACAACATAATTTTCAATCAATTTTATCCTAAATTCTACCAAAAATTTTAAACATTATAAGTTTTGACATTTTCAAAAAAGATGAACTTTTATTTGATCATACTCAATTTAAGGTTTTGCTTTAAAATAAAAGAGATTTCAAGTTTCAACCTAGATGGAATGTAACCTCTATTCAAACACAAAAACAACAAGATTTTATTGATCATCTCTATTATATTTAAAAAATAAAAAAAAATTAACATTTTTCATTTCAATTAAAAAACTTTAAATTACATTAAAATAAAATATAGTTATATAAATTAACACTATATCATCATCATCATCAAAATAACCAAAATTAACACTTTCCATTAAAAAAAACTCAAAATTACGTTTAAATCAAATAACCTTTATGTTTATACCTAAAGTATATTTTTTACTAAATTCCTCAAAACCTATCAGCGAAACAAATTATATATATATATATATATATAGTTCCAAAAGTCAAACATTTTTCCCTCCACTAGTTTTCTCAACTTTACCCTGTTTTCTCCACTTTTTTGGTCTGGCTTCCTGTGGACTTTTAATTCTACTTGTTTTGTATGCCTCCAACTAGTCTCCATCACGTCAATTGGGTCCACACTTGCAACCTTCAGAAGCGCAACACCCACTCTCTCTCGACAACAATAGTAGAACCATCAAAATGTCTACCATTCAACAACAAATTTTCTGATAAAAAAGTTCCAAACCCATCAATCGTTTGGGCATCGATAGACGTAAAAATCTAGTGTCTCGATAGATAGAATATCTCCCCTAGAACTCTCTGACCTTGTTGGTTGATGTAGTGTGGCTGGTAACATCCTTGGGCTATTTCGGTGTATCTGGCTTCGTCCATGGATTGTTGGTTCATGTTGGCCAATCCTATCATAATATATTCTTCGTCCCAACAGACCCTCTACGCATATGGATGCATTCCTAGCCCCACCACTGATGCAACAATAGAGGCAACATGTTCATTGGGTGCATCATACACACAGGTATGTATCACATTTGATAGAATCAAAATAGTCATTTCTTTATTTTATGACATCCTCAATTTTTTTTTATGTTCTCTTGTTTTTACAAGATTTGGCACCAGGCAATGCCGAGGATTGTCTATCTGGGATGGACAAGTCACCAACGTCACAGGTATCATGTGTAAATTTAAATATCGTATAATTCTCAAATTGTTTGTGTTTATGTTTTTGAATTTTACTATTTGGTACTAATAGTTCAATTTTATTCATATGTTTGCAGGTCGTTGATATATTTGCTAGGTATAGTAGTATTGTACCCACTAGGCACCTGGGCGTTGCTTATGGGTTGCCTTTCTCCAGCCCTAGGGTGTTGGAATCACTTGTACATCCTGTGAGGGTCCATCACATCCCATCTGTCTACCACCCAACCCCACCACCACTTTTAGCCCCATTGATAGAGATTTCCACAGTAGAGGTTGTCTTAGAGAAGGTTGTACAACCTACTACTCCATCTGCCAGTGAATCTCCATCGATGTATGAGATATTCACAGGGATATAATGTATTGATGATAATTTTTCATGTTTCATGAATTTGTTTTTACGCATATTTGTTTAATTTTCTTGACTTGATCCTTGTCACTGATGTAGGGTAGCATTGCAAAGAGATTGGGGTCGCAGAGGAGGGTTTCATATGACAGTTTCATATGTAGTGAGTTGTCTTAGGTTAAATTGCAAAGTATCAATTTGTATGTCTATTAATTCATTGATGAAAAAAAACATATAGCAATGTTTATTCTTTGTGCAGTCTCTAGAGCGTTGAAACACACCTAGTCCTAGAACCTCTTGAGGTGCATCCTCAAGAAAGATAAGAAAGATATATTTCCAGGATGCTCCTAAGGGTGGCGATAGTGGCAATGGTCAATGATTGACCAACTACTGCCATTTTGTAGCTAGGCCACAATATAGATGTTTTTTTTATGTTAGGGAACTTGTTGTCGCTTTGTATATGTTGGGTATGTGTTATATTGTTTGCACGAGTAGTAGTTTCTGAGCATTGTGCCGAGTGCGCAAGGGGGTTTGAGGGGGGTGAATGCCCCCCATGTGGGGGTTCGGGGGTAGCGCCCCCGAGAAAAAAAATTATGCCTCAGGAAACGTGTCACATATTTAGGTAGTTTTTTTGGCACATGGTTTCTTTGTCGATGGTTTTCTATTTCCGGTTAAGGAATTAGGGTTGTTGACTAATCCAAGTGATCTGGATTTTATGAGCTGAACGAAATGAATACAAATTCTTAACATATTCTTAGCACAAAATAACAGAGATACAATAAAACTAGTTTTCTATTCAATAATGAAATAAGCTGAAACTGTAAAATACAGCGGAAACAAGCTTGCTGGAATGGTGGCGGCTTATCTCTGAGAAGAGATGTGACGGTTGCGCTCATTCGCAAGAAGAACATTACAATGAGGCTCTGAAGGCCTTTTTACAATAAACAATAATGCCCAAAAACCTAACCCTAGGAGATGAAGCGCCAAAAGTCATGTGGGCCCCGTTTGGGTAAGTTAGTACATCAACTTCCCAGAGTTGTAACTTTTGCATACAATCTCCATTTTAGGCGTGTGATAGCCCATTGGAAAGGTATCATCGAGGAGATTCATTTTGGGGGCTTAATTATTCCTTCGGATATCATTGAGGAGATTGATCCCGAAAAACCTTCATTTAGGCCCTCAAAATGGCCCCGGAAGTTAAAACTGCTAAAAATAGTAAATTGTCAGAAAACTGTTTTGAGCCAGTTGGAAAAGGTGGGTGGCCACCGATATCCATCTAGATCAATCCTCCCTCCTTAGGAAACAATGGTCTCCATTACGTTGAGATCCCCCGTTAGATGAGGAAATTTCTGTTGAATTTGGCCCCGGGTGAGCCACTTGCCTTGGTGCAGGAGCTGCCCTGCTTTGACGACTCGATAAAGTTGGATCCTTTGTTGTCGAGTGCCCTTGATCTGTGTGTCCACAATATGATCATTGGATGCCTATTGTATGCAGTTGGGGTTGAGCTATGTTGGTGTCAGTTGTTCTGCTACTTCTGAGGTGTTCAATAATGGTGGGAAATAAGGGTGAAGAAGATCCACGTTGAACACTGGGTGCAAGCCAAGGAAAGAAGGAATGTTGAGCTCAAAAGCATTATCCCCCACAGCCTTGGTGATAGTGTATGGTCCATAATGGAGTGGGCGAAGCTTCTGATGGGGTCCCGTAAGGCATTCTTTCTGCAAGTGCAACCAAACTTTGTCGCCCACCTGGAACTTATGTGGCACCCGATGTTGATCATGGCGTTGTTTGTACTTGTCATTGGACTTCTGTAGGATATCCTGAACCTGTTGGTGGATGTGTTGGATCCACTCAATGAACCGGGTGGATTTGTCAGCTTCAGTTGGAGCAAGAGATGAGTCGGTCGAGGTGACTGCAAGGGGAAGTGCAACATCTACGGGACCCAATGGTTGGAATCCCAACCCCACCTGAAAGGGGTTGTGGTCGGTTGAGCTATGCAGGGCTCGATTGTAGCTATGTTGGACATAGGGAAGGCTCTCATCCCATGTTCGAGGGTGCTTTGAATTATACATGCGAAGGATATGCACAATCATTAGATTTACAACCTCGGTTTGGCCATCTGTCTGGGGGTGGAAGGCCGTGGATTTGGTGAGCTTGGTGTCCAGCAGTGACCAGAGGCTCGACCAGAATGTGCTGATAAATCTACTATCCCAATCTGAGAAAATGGTTTGTGGGATTCCAAAATGTACCTAGACTCATTCAAAGAAGAGCTTGGCAGTGGCCTCTGCTATGATGATCTTCTTGAAGGCAACCAGAATCGTCATCTTAGAAAAGCGATCAACAACCACAAAAACACAGTCATTTCCCCGCTTGTTGGATGGGAGGCCCAGCATGTAATCCATTGAGATGTATTCCCATGGCCTGTCAGGAGTAGGAAGAGGGGTGTACAGGCCCTGTTTCTTAGTGTTCGGTTTGGCAATAGCGCAAGCAGTGCAGGACCTGATATACTTGTTGAACTCTTGTCGAAGTTTCGGCCAGTAGAAATGTTTCTGTAGCATTGCCGCTGTCTTTTCAACATCGAAGTGTCCTGCCACCTGACTATAGTGGGCTTCCCAGATCATCTTCGCTCGCCCATTTGATGGAACACAGATATGGCCCAGATGACACAAAAACCCATCCTGAAGATGGAAATTATCGACAATTGCGTTCGCACCCAACATTTGGTAGGTGGTGGCGAAGTCAGTGTCTGTCTCATAGAGTTGGGCCCATCCATATGTCTCATGGCCGCAAGAGTCTAGCACCGTGGTGAGTTCCGCGACTGGCGGTCTGCTGAGGCAATCAACGACGTGATTGGTGCTTCCTGTTTTATACTTGATGTTGAGGTGGAATTGTTGCAAGTATGTGGACCACTTTTGATGGCAGTCATTCTGTAATTTTCCTTGTGTCTGCATGAACTACAGTGGCTTATGATTAGTGTGGATGACTGTCTCCTTCCCAATAATGTAATTTATCCACTGGCGGCAGGCTTGCGCAATGGAGTACATTTATTTGTCGTAAGTAGGGTACTTACGGACAGTATCTGACAGTGACTTGCTATGATAGGCCACAGGGTGGCTGTGCTGAGTGAGAACGACGCCCACAGCATAGTCTGAAGGATCTGTCTCGATCTCAAAGGGATGTTGCAGGTGTGGTAGTGAAAGTACTGGGGTTGAGCACAAGCACTGCTTCAAATCATCGAACGTTTGTTGTTGGGACCAACCCCACGCAAATTCTGCCTTACCACCACCCCTGTTTATTTGGCTGAGGGCCCATGCAATATGGGAGAATCCCAACACGAACCTGTGATAGAAATTGGCAAGGCCCAAGAAGATTTGGAGCTCAGTGAGTGTTGTTGGGGCTGGCCAGTCACGGATGACTTGGATATTGGATGGATCCACATGTACGTCATGTTGATCAATGATGTAGCCCAGGTAATGGACCCTGTTCATGCCGAAGGATCATTTTTCCAAGTTTGTGTATAGCTTGTGTTGTCGCAGGGTGTGTAGAACCTGTTGAATATGCTGCAAGTGTTCGGCCCAAGTCTTGCTGTAAATTAGAATGTCATCCAGATACACCACTACAAAAGTATTGGTGAATGGTCACAAGATATCGTCCATCATCCTCATAAAAGT